>QYTT01083582.1:7358-24584 GCA_006980735.1 Dasypogon diadema
GTTAACTCAAAATTGTCAAATAAAACAACTTTTTAGAGGAACTGCTAGAAAGTGTCAAAGAAACTGCAGTAAAGTGAACCCTGAAAGTGCAAATGAAATTCAACATTAATTTTCATCGCTTGCTTGCCTTGGAATTAAAACAACAAGAATTTGACTATAGAACCTCTGGTGGGAAAGTTCGGCGTAAATACTTCACGATAAGGAAAAGCTGTTCCTTTGATTAACTGCCCCGAACTGCACCGGGGCAGTTACTCCGATTCCAAAGGAACGCGCCTATTGAGAGTAGGATAATATTTTCACCTGATTTGAATATTTTATAAAAGCTGATATATAATAGCTGACAACACTATTCTCAATTAAGTCAAAAAATGATGAATATTTAGGACAACGTTCAGTTTAATATTATGGAACACATTTTTATCTATTACTTTAAATTATTTAATACTGTTAGGTCTGTTTTAATGCGAAATTTTTATGCGATTTTGAAGTTATGCGTTCGGAGTCATATTCAGGGTTTCTTTTTTGTATATACATATACTTAACACGATTAATTTAATTTTACATTTATTTTATTTTATAACACTTTTTACTTTACCTTCCCCCATCCCAACTTGAAACATAATGTGCCGCATAAAAAATTTCCGAGTGTATTTTTGAATTGCCTTTTTTCTTTCCATTTTGCACTAGTGTTAGTGTAATTTATGAATAAATATATAAATTGCCAAGTGTATATTAGTACAAATTGATTATAATTTAGAACGAGTACAAAAGTGTGGAGTTCTTTGTCCTACTTTACAGAAGAATTATTCATACCAAAACACATTACTATTCAGAAAACAAAAAATCCATTGAAAATCAATAATTCCCGAACATAATTTGCATACGTAAGCAATGCAGGATAATGGCACGGTGAGTGATAAATGCCAATACTTTTTTCATATCTTTATTTTATAACCTAAGGGTCACAATCACATCAGTTCCAGCATCTGTAAATGTAAAATAGAAGACATTTTCCAAAAATATGTCGGAAATTACATTCGAAATGACATATTTTCTGTAGGATGGATATCACTTAACTGTAACACTCATTTGCCATAAAATATTTGCCTCAGATAAATCATGTCCAAGTATAATCAAATTTCGACGATAAAAACGATTGGGAAAAATAAATTGATGACACAAATGAAATGGATCTGTGCAGCTAGTCAGAAAGTTTTTTGAGTCATTGCTGGGCTAGATGTGGCACACCCCAGTCATACTCCATTTAAAAGGTAAAAACGTTCAAAATGTCCCAATATTTATCAATAAAAAATAAAGAAAAATCGAGGAGGAGAGTGCAGGGCCCATGCCATGTTTTAAAATCCATGGTAAGGATCCCTGATTGAACGTGTTTTACCCTCCCACTTTTTTCCCTCCCTTCGACATCCATCATGTTACTTAGTTTACACTGTGTCAGAGAGCGTGAACCCCATGCAAGCAGAAATTTGGCAGTCCACCTACTCCTCATCTCCGACAGAGAAGGCAATAAATTTTATTAACAATTCAAGAAGGCTTGAGTGCTATTCGGGTGCAAGAAACGCGTGTACAGTTATCGTGTTTGATCCTTTTTTAAGGGTTACTATACGTGATATGGCTGCGCCCTAAAAGAATCTGTACGCATACATTCCAAATTCCAACACATTTAAATAAAAATCTATTCAGGCTATTTGAGCTTCTTTTTAAGGGTAGTTAACTGAACAAACCAACCCTTCGTGACTGCTATCACACATTGGACAGACAGCAAATTCTTTCATTATCCTTTCACATACGTTACAATTTTAGGATATGTGAAAAGTTTGAGGGCGGGACATTGTTAGCCTTATTTTATCCTTTTTTTTTTGACAAAATATATTTTTAGGGCTTCAGGTGGAAACTTTAGACGTCTCATTACTAATACAGAAAAAAAGAGTGCTATTTCAATCATCGAATTATTGAGTGCACCACAGTCTGAGGGTAGGGAATTTGGGTTTATATTCTTTTTCATGATGTCGGGATATGCATTTCAAATTCGTTAAGAGGTTTGTTTAAAGCTAATAGCCTTAAGAAATACTTCTTGCATCCAAAGCAAGCAAAAACGATGTGTTTATTATGTACATAGATCCGTAACTTTGCCAAGCTTTATTGTATTTGAATTTTGTGGCTCCAGATAGGACGGAAAAAATTCTCAATAACCCCCTTTTAATGATACATTATTGTAAATTAAGTGGGAATTGATATTGGTAAAATATAATATTGGAAGTGATTATGGGACTGTAAGAACTTGTGACCGCATTTTGGTTCGACTTTCAGTAAATTGTTTTAATGCTTACAAAAGCTACATCGAATTTCGATGCTCCATTTTTTCAAGTGAAATGAAGACACTGGACATTCAGTTATACTTTACCAGCAGTATTTATATTAAATTTCTAAATACTGTTATGGAAAAGTGTTACATAAAGCTGTTTATTTGAAAAGTTGCTCATGAACCATAATATGAAAAAAATTACTCATTTGTTATGCAAGTAATGTCTACTGAAATATTTGGAGAATATATATTAAATACATTGCGTGGAGAATATATATTAAATACATTGCAGAGAGGATTTTTTAATTACCTTAAAAGTTTACTCCTGAATGTATTGTATGTTTTATGTAGGTAACAATCGGGAGACCGTGTAGAAGACCCATTTCAATTGGTGGAAAAATTTAAAAAAAAATATTATTTATGGATTTTTGAGTAAGAGTTACGTACTGTAAATATATATCGACGGTTGAAAGGTAAAATAAGATAAGAGACTTTTTTTGGCAAATTAATATTATTATTTAAGGGTAGTTTTTCATGCCCGATAGATTGATAAACTTGGTTCACTGAGTATGGAAACCAATTTCAAGTTGGGAAAAATATTAACAGGCTTAATTAGAAAAAGCTGTCAAGGTTAGTATTTTGACGAAAAATATAGAGAAGGGTTTGATTTTTGACAAATATTTCGAATATTGAAAAAAGTCTATTCGATATTTTTCAAATGGAGTCGTAATGGAGATAGTCTATCTAGAGTCCGTATTTCTGCCACGTACTGTTGGAAGACTCGAAATATGTTCAGAAATATTTGAAGGAGACCACATGTTCAAAGATTCAGTCGCCCTAAAAAATCACTTTAAGCGCTATATACTCCTGCACTATCTATAATTTTTCATCTACTTTTTCTTTCCCCTACACTATATTTCTTACATAAACTTTTTGTGTGCGTGTAGGAGTATTGTATTGTATTTTATGCATAAAATTGCAGAAGGGAAACTTATTGCACAGCTAGTACACTTTCAACAGGTAGTACGTTTTCAGGTGATATTCTGCCTTAGTATTTCGTTGTTTGTGGAATTAAAGCTGTTTCATTATCAATATTTTTCATATCTCATTCAAAAACAAAAAATCATTCAAAATTGAAAAAATATAAGCTGAGGATTTAAATTTTGAACTGGCATACTTCAAAAATCATCCACAAATGAAGGCTAGTGTAGAGTTTGATCGTTGGGCTTGTCCTGCTTTGAAGTGTCTCCGGACGGGCGACGAAAACAAAATGATTTGTTTTCGAATTGAGAGATCAAAATTAACGTAAACTGTCTGTAGAGCTTGCCAATTTAAATTCCCCTCTGTAATTTTGATGGGAAACAAAATATTCAATTTATTTATTAAGGGCCTATTCCAATCCAAGTCTTTGTCTCGTCATAATAATTACTGACGTTAAGGAATGAGCTAGCTTATTCCAATTCGTTTGCTTTAGGTGATTTTTGACATTTCGCCCACCGCTTCATGCTTAAGACTAATCTGTCTATTGGACAAATTTTAATGTAATATATGTTTTTTTTTCGCTTAAAGCCATTTAATTTTAATGGTAAAGCTATCAGCTTATTACAAATATACAAAATGAAATGAAAATATATGTGTTTTATTGCTAAAAGCTATTCATAATTTCCATGAAGTCAAGTCAATCGTTGTCTTGACGAAGTGTTATACAAACTAGTTACCCCATGGCCAAGACATCTCACGTCACTAACTGTTCTAACAAGACGACAAAGACGAAGACTTGGATTGGAATGGGTCCTAAAAAATTATATCTTGAATGCCAATATTAGTCAATTGAGGTAGTTACAGTAGGAATTTGATACTTCAAAAATTAGCGTGAGGTAATACCATTCTTAACAGGTTAACTATCACAATTAGCAGAAGAGCTTTCGTGGGAAAAACATATGTATATATGGTACAAAGAAGATAAGGTATGTTGGAATGAGGACACTTTTAAACAGTGCGAAAGATCTTGTTTGATTTTTAGGGGATATAAAGTGGATTGAAATAAAACTCAAGGTTATGTTAAGATTTTTTTCTGACTTTTTTTTCATCTTCTTGTGTTGCAATAAATTATTACTAAGTACCTTAATCCGAAAAATAGAGTACATTGGAAAATAATCCTTTAACATTTATATTCAATGGATACTGTGATGTAGTAAAGAGGTGAATAGCTACCCTCTATCCAAACTATTCATGGGTACAGGCTGACATCTCAAGAAGCTGTTGAACTTGAAAGCTTTCGCACTGTTTAAAAGCGTCCTTATTTCAGCATACCTTATCTTCTCTGTACCTTGACCACAATTATCATAAAAGCTTTATTGAGAGAATTACGTATGAAAATGCATTTGGCTTGAGAGAGCTTTTAAATGGAGGTTACCATTGCCACTCAAAGTTGTAATGTAAATCAAGAGTAAAAAATATTAGTGTATCGTTAGGTCAACAAGGAGCAATTTCTCCAAAGGGTTATTTTACATAACACTGGCTTGTGAGGCGTCGTTTAAAAACCTCATAAATTAGTTATTGTCAATATTACTATAACCATAAACCCCAACCCCCACTACATCTTTCAATTAGTTAATTAATTTTAACCGGAAACAAGTAATCATCCCAAAATTGCAAGCCGTATTATATGCCCGATGTATGTTAAAAACATAAATATAAATAGTAATTTGGGACTCGTCTGATACATAAATTGTCTTAACCGTCTATAAGTATATCTCAATTCAGGGCGTTTTGTATAACAGTTCAGTCTCGCTTCAGTAATGGGAAGAACAAGATTTTGAAATGAAACCGGAAGATAATCATTTCTTCAGAAATAAAAAGAAATCAAAAAGCAGTAGTAGCCAATAAGTTAATGAAATAGCAGTATTAGTTATAAAATCTTATTTCATTTTTCTTACTGCTTTATGAAAAGCAGTTTAAATTTGAATTACTCTGCCGATGTTCACACTTTTCCTTGTGTTCAGTTAAGTATAATACTACACTTTACGGTGTTGTTTCATTAGTAAACCAAATGGTAGTTTGTTGAGATTTTAAATTACCATAACGCCCATACATTAAAACAACTTTCATATTCAAAATTGTTATTATCACAGTATGGAAGCAGTTTATAGTGTACAACCGACAACCCCTACATGAAACAGTTGCGCATTGAGGGTGCTTGCTATGCAGAAATATGCAGTATAACTAAATCATTTTAGTAAGGTCTCATTTCATACATTCTTTTTTTATGGGCTTTCAACAAGATTTATAGGCGCGCAATGAAAATATGGGGAGAAAGTCATAAAACAACCGCTTCGTCTGCTAGTTATCGCAAAACTGTCGACAATGCAGCAATTAATCAGAATTAATTAAAAACAATGGAGCTGTCAATTTATCATTTTATCCGCGTTAACAAAACATATCCAAGTATGAAAAGAGCACAGAAAACAGCAAAACGAGATAGTTTCCTTGTTAGTTTCTTTATTTATTGTTTGTTTAAGCCAGTTCATGCTTTGAGCACAAATAGCTTGATATGTCGTGATATACTGTGATCGCGCTATAATTAAATTATGAATATTTATTATTTTATTGTCATAGTGAAAGACGTGATATTATGCGCGTATTATCACTTTGTCAGAACAAAGAAAGACAGAACAACCGAACACTTTTTGTATGTAAATGATTCATTTCAATTGAATTAAATTTATTTGAATTGTGGCCTTTGATATTGGTAATAGCTTAGCAATAGAGACATATTTATATTTCGCAAAAACAATTGAGAAGCGAACTTTTTCAAATCACTACTGTTCGTCTACGTGATTGCTTTTATAAAAACAATTTTATTTTACAAATATCTCCTAAGACATAAACTCGGCTCAAAGAGGCAAAGTTAATTTTATAAGAATACAAAATGGAATACAATTTTGTCCAATTAATTTTTTGCTTTTGATCTAGAAAAACAAAATGCTTTAAATGTAGAAATGACGGCTTTACGACAAATTTGTAGAGGTAGATGACAGATTTAAATAATTTTTAACAAATATTTTTGCGTGCTTTTATTACCTGATGTTTTTATATTGTTTTAAATTATAGCCATCACCTGTAAATATGACATGATATTATTATCCCTTTACAATCGAGCCCCTTTTAGGTATAGGGAACTAGCAAACCGACCAGTTGTCTTAAAGCAAACACAAAAATTTACCATACTTGTAATTATAGGAATATATTTTTTATAATGCACATAGTTTATTCGTTATAATGATTCCCACAATAACACATTTATAGAATACAATACTCTTACCCAAGATGGATTCTACATTTGTCGAGGCAGATGTCGCAAAATATGTTGATTCGTGTCTTATACTATCCGGTGTTTTATAAGAGTCTCTTCAATGTTGTTTTATTTCCTGCCAGGATGACGCGTAACTCGAAATATTTGTTATTTACTTCTTTGCTTGTTTTTTTATCTGTTTATATTGTACAGGAATTTACAATGCAACCCAAGCTATCTTCTTAGGATAGCACACTGTAGTTGTTTTTTTTAAGGTGTTGCCTAAGCTCAGGGGACAACCCTATGATGCTCACAGCACAGCTTAGACGGAAGGAAATAGGGAAGGGGAGATTGGGAAATTTTAACCTGACAAATGTTCCAAGTGAGCCACAATTTTTGGCATGAAATTTTTACTGTGCAACATCCCAGTGGCTTCACAAGCACAATTCTTGTCAGTGATTGCCTCAACCACTGGTACCCAGAAAAATCGCCGTGTCCTGTGTGGGAAGAAACTCTGCGGACGTGCGTTTCAGCCCACTCGACCACCCTTGATTTGAATACCTACTGTCGACCATTTAATTTTGATAATGGAAAAATAGGGCGAATAGTTCTCATTGGTGACTCTCAGTGGCCACTTGTGTTGCCGCAATAAATTGAATGGTGACTTAGAGTCGACAAGGTAGGAAAGCCTCCATTTAATTTGAACAGGCACACTCTAGAAATTAATCTGATACCGCAGGCGAAGGTTGTCTCGGGAATTAAAGGGCAAACAAGTTTCAACAAAGAATTTACTGTGTTTTAGTTTATATTTGGGACACTGCTAAAAGTTGTCACCATCATCTTTAAATGTTTCTGTGCAAAAAGTTCCGTTTTTGGCAGTACCGTCTTAAATGTCTATAATGCTATTTATAAGTTCGTGTACTAGTTGAGGTTGAAGTGTGTTGCATACGTTATGGTACCCATATCAAGGTTGGGTGTTCTATTTTTGGGTTTGGCGTTTAATGCATTTATGAAACTCTAATTAACTTACTGTGCATAAAGTATCTAGAAATAGCCATCTCACTTTTTTCTTACAGAACATTCAAATCATTGCAAAGTGACATAACCCGTAAATGGGCAACATGGTCTATGGTATCCACACTTATAAACTTATATATTCTTTGTTGCTATATCCCTCCCAATTCCGTTTACCGTTTTAACGACAATGGACAGTCTCTTCGACATTTTAATACTTTATTCGAATCATATCTCTGATATGATGTGCTCAAGTGATGAAATTATTCTCCTTGGTGATTTCAATTTACGAATGTTCAATGGGTATATAATGACGATGGGAATGACTACCTTCCCAATAGCAACCTTTAATCCAGGGAATCTCAATTCTTGGATGCATGTGCTGGCATGAGCTTGCACCAGGTTAATATTGTCGAGAATATCCTGCGTAGGCGGTTGGGTGCTATTTTCTCCCCCGACCCAAATAACATAATAGTTGAACAGAGGTCAACTGTTTTGTCAACTGTTGACTCCTATCATCCCCATCTTTGCGTATCCGTCTGTTATGCCCGGAAATATAAGCTGGAACGACGAATCGAATTTCTTCTTCAACTTTAAAAAGGCAAACCTAAGTGACTTGTCGAATAGACTTGCTTCCATCAACTTTGAGGCCTTGCTACTTAACAATGACATACATACTGACGTGAACATGTTTTACGTCAAGATTTTTGAGGTGTTTGCCTCATGCGTTCGAGCGTCAAAGAGCATCCTCTACCTCACCTTCATGGCTTAACAAGGAGTTGAAGACTTTGAAAAATAAGAAAAATAGACTCTGGAAGGCCTTTCTCAGAACCAGAGATCCCTTATTGCATTGTGTGTAAATATGCCCTGACCCTGATTTCAAAGCAGTATTTTGCTTGTTGCATTCTGTACATCGGTGTGACCGGTGAAATTTCACTATGCTTTCTTGGATAGATCGGTAAAAATGTGAAAAATGAACAAAAAAAGAGTTATATTAATATTTCCAAAGCGGAGGGTAGGTGCTTGTGCTACTGCACGATACAGAGAAATTAGGAAGAAACGAAGTCCAGTTGAAGGATTGGATTGGGGAAAATATCTTGACAAATTCTTAACTCTAGAATTACCAAGCTGTTTAAAACAGGGACAGAATTAATACGCTGAATTATGTAATGGAAAGCGAGATTACTGGTCAAAACGATTGGTTTGGTAGCTCTAGTATTAAATAGGACGCAAAGTCCTGCAGATCTTTCATAAAATTACTATCTAAGAAAACCACTGCTAGCAGAGGGATTCGAAAATCAGAATTAACAATTTAATTTAAAATGTTTATGTCCACCAAATGCTTTTGTCTTGTGTTCAACTGCATAAAAAGCAAAATAATTGTTATGGTCATTTTTGATGAGGATTTTGTACCAAATATTCACATTATCTATAATCTCCGATAATAATAATAGGAAATTCATGAGGATATTTTCCAAGTGTTTTTCGAAGTGAATTTCACTTTAAAGTTTGATTCAATTTATATTTATGCTCACCAATTGTTTCCATCTTGCGTTCAATTAAATTAAGCAAAATTTAACTTTATAGAATTATCTTACCTTCATTTTTAAATAAATTATTTATTTTATATTATGATATTTATACAGGGTGTTACAATAAGACCGATCGATGCTAAACGTTAACTAAAAATCAGTGATGTACAAAAATGAAGAGTTCTTTATGAAACATGTTATTTAATCCATTACAATGTCCGCCAAATGCCCGCCACGGCTTCGCGGCACACGTCGATCCCCATATCAAACTTTTTTATAACATTTCGGCATAATTGCTCCTCAATCTTATCAATGCGCCGTGAAATCTCGTCTTTGAGTTGCTGGATGGTGGTTGGCTTGTTGACATATATTTTATTCTTCAGATGGCCCCAAAGAAAGAAGTCAAACGGTGTCAAATCACAAGATCTCGGTGTCCAACTGACTTCACTGCTTCGGGAGATTATGCGCTTCTCATGCAGGAGAGTCATTGTGTCTTGGGCTGTGTGGCATGTGGCGCCATCTTATTGGAACCACATATCATAGATGCCAGAATCACAGTAGCAATGTTTTCTGGTGGTCGTCTTGCACGAGCACGTACTGGCTTGTTAACATCTGCCACAGACCCGATTTCTTGTTATTTTTTCACAATTTTGCCAATAGCACTCTCGGTTGGTCAATTATGCGGGCCGAAAAAATCAAGAAGAGCGCGAAATGTACTTTTTGAACGTCCATTTTCGTAATAGGCTTAATAACTTTAACACGTTGCTCAATGCTCAACTTTTCCATGATTCAATTTGTAAGTGACTGAAGATGTCAAAACAAAAAAGAAATCTCAAAAAACAATTGACGTTTGAGCTCCGTTCACATTTAACATCTGTCCAAACTATTGTAACACCCTTTATATTTCTTAATTTGTGATTACGATTGCGTCTTTAACTAGGCAATTTATTTTTATTATATCTTTGTGTGCTATTTTTCCAAGCACAATTCTTTTTTAAGAATGTAATTCCTATTATAGGGTTCATATCGGAACATTATTTAAGTCACTCCAATGTATGCCAAGTCGAATCGTTCATAACAAGACATGTTAAAAGTTTTGTTTTAAGAATTTTTTTCATACCAAGCCTTCCGCATTTTACCTTATATCACATACCATATCATACTTGAGGTCAAATAATGCCCTCTTATTCTGATAAAATAAGTAATGTATATTTGGAATATGGCTCGGTTAGTGAAGGATAATTCCTCTTTCAAGATATTGCCTAAGCTCAGAGGACAACAGCTCTATGATACACACAGCATGACCCATGATCCCGCAACTATGCAGGAATTGAACCCCGCATCTACAGAGAGGTAAATCTGCAGAGTTACATTTTTCTAACACCCACCTTATTTTTAAAAATATTAGGTCGATGCTTCCAAAATTTTGTATTCAGAAGGAAATTGAAACGCACATTTTATTCTAGATATTTTTCTTTCGCTTCAGTGTATTTTCTCCAAGAAAGTGTAAATGCCTTATTTTTTTTGTAAAGATCCTTGAAACAGTATCTCAATGCCCCATTTTAGAGCTCCAGCTTTAGTGTACAAAACAACAAATGTTTGCTGGTGGGCCCTCTTCAAAATACAATTTCTTTCTTCTCCTGCCTTTACCTGCATCACTAATAGTATTTCGCAGTAGCTCTTCGCAGGAATTGTTCATTCATTGGCCCATTTTCTAACTTGATCTTTAAGTTTTAATAAGGTGGCATCTGTGTACCAAATTTCAAACCTTTAGCTCAAGGCGTTCTTTTGATGCGTCGACAAACATACGGATAGATAGACGGAATCTATTACCTAATCGTTTCGCTGCGATCGGTGGCTATAGTCGCTCGCCACTAGATGCCACTTACATAGGACGGACGACTATAGTCACTCGTTTTTCTGGTCCTACTACAACTTATCGTGGGCCTGCTTTTCAGTGTTCAAATGTTTTTGTATGCAATTTGTTTCTCAAGGTTAGACAGAGACAAACTAATAACAATATTTTTTTACGGTGTAACCAAAGCTCAGGGAATACCCTAAATCGTGCCTCAAGGACGAAAGGATGAAGACGGCGCGATGCGCGGGATGCAATAAAAGAGCGTAAGGCATGCAACGTTACGCCTGTGCTCCAGAGAATCGATTTTAGACGTAATCGTCTTGTCGCCAATAAGCTTGAAATTGAAAGCCTTCTTTTGGACTCTATCCAACGCAGACAATGCAGTACGTCCTACCCCTGCCCAAATGTGTGAATTAAATTGGATATGTTTCTCCCGTCTCTTCCGAATGCTCGCCGAATGCTCACTATCATGCGCAATGTGTTCGCCATAGTGTGGCATTTCATTCACAGGGAATATCTCTGCTCCCATTAATATTTATTTCAGTGTATTGCAATCCTATGAAGAAGTTATTTGATTTGACCCATTTTCGGACTTGGTTTTTTAATTTTAAGAAGGTATCTGTGTACCGAATTTCAAGTTCTCCAGTTAAAGCATGAATAGCAGACGAACAACCGTAAAACAATTATGTTTTATTTTCCACTAAGGGATATATAATTTATTTCTTTGTATCTTAAATATTTGGTACTTTGAAAATTGTAACACCCTACATCTACGTTGTAAAAGTAATAAGCTTGCAAGTACTCAACAGGTACTTCTGGACTTCATCCTGGCCAATATGCCAGATGTTTATTATGAATTATAAAATTCGAAAACTCAAAACTCATTGCACTAACAAACTAGAAAAACAAAAGAGCATAACTGTGTTTGAAAGCTTTACAAATAATTAAGTTTAGTATTTGAGGGATTTGGTTAAAGCTGGATAAGGCCTGTAAGTCATCGATTAAATTTTTTGTAACGCTTGTTCAAAATTAAAGAAGAATAACGCGCTTGAAGCGAACATAAAATATTGAATTCCTGTCGCGGTTTAAATAGAATATTTCATGTTCATTTTAGAGATTTATTCTTCTTTAATTTTGAACAAGTTATAAATTTGTAAATGATTAAAATTAAAACTAATATGTGATGTGAGGTGCTTTGGATATTCTTAAAATTCTAATTACTATTTTGATACCGCAAAAAATCAGTTTCCTAATATTAACTTAACAAATACTCGCATTTTCACAATTAAGGCGTGGATAATGTGTGGTATCAGCTTCTAAAATACTAACCAACATAATATGTGGCAGTTTATAACCATACTGCCCTTGATAAACCACACAATATATTTATACCTATTTTCTGAGCATAATTATCTGCGCCTTAATTGCTAAATTCTTGCAGCTTACTTACTCACTCCCAAAATGTTAATGGCATTAAATTCCTCCATTTTGGTGTACAAATTTCCAGATCGAATTTGGTATGAATGACTTTTGCATTTTAGTCAGGCAAAGATGAATTTAATGCATGCGTATGAACAAAAACTGCTGAATTTTTTGATTCGTCATGTATTTCAGTTCAGAATCGTCGGATAAAGAAAGCAAAAAAAGGAGTTAAAAACGAAAAGTAGAGGCAAGCGCTGGTGATTTAGCTAAATTGACTGAATCATGCAAATGGAATTTTTCTGGGATGTGCTCCTACTCGCCGGCTTGCATATAATTTAACCCTTTCTCAGGCAAAAATCTGGAAAGTCGTCTGCTTTTTTCTAAGTAAAAATGTATACTTGTCGGGGGTCGCATTGTGTACATTTTGTACATTTTGTGGAGCTGCTGTCCGCTCTAACAAAAGCTGAACTACAGGAAGTATGAGCTATGAATGTATGTGAAGGTCATATTTAGTCAACGTTAACTCATTTGCATATAAACGCAGCCACACAAGAGTACTGTGTGTGTACCCACCAGAATACGAATGAGAAAAAGGCAATCGTTATTCATGCTTTAGATTCAAAGGGTTTATGGCATGAATACCAAAAATATGTCCAGCAATATTGCACTGTAATAGTTGAACTTAAAGGTGGTTCGGAGTGCGCCTGTCGCAATGGGCTTAGTGAGGTATTCAACTTTCAGTTTCCAGTGGAGTCGCATGTTTGCGCAGCGATCACTCAACAGATCGTGGCCGTATTGGAGGGATTAACGTCCGAATAAATACCGACTTATGTGTGCTTTAACCAAGCTCTTAAGCTCCAGCTCTTGGTAAATAGCTTCGAATATCCATGTGTGCTCCACACATAGAGACTTCTGAGAAGAGGTTTTTTATACGCGGTCGGAGGGTGAAACGCACGCGCATTATGTTGGTTTTCTGGCAACGAAACAGAGTAAAATCCAAATATTAAACTTGGGCTCTAATTTCGAAGCTGTTTCCCTGGTAAAGTCATAAAATTTCATCAACAGTACATGAGCGAATCCATGCCTGTAACAACATTCGGCGCAAGTGTAAGCGATCGCGATCGCGATCGCAACTCGGCCGTTGTGCTTTCTTGCTGGAGTTGGTTTTTTTTTTTATTTTATTTTATTTTTCGAAGACGAAACGTGGAGACTGGCGACGCTAGTCAGTCTGATTCAGGCGTATATCATGTTTGGACTAGGTGTGCATGCGTGATCGGTTTAACATATATTTTTCTGTTTCTCCCATTCCTTTAGCTTGTTTTTGTTCTTGAAATTTATAGCGTTGTTTTTTCTATCTTTCCAGATGAAGCGAGTGTACAGGGCTTTTATGCCGGAGTTAATCGCAAGTACTTAAGGATTAAGTTACCTATCGCCAGAGGATTTCAGCATCTGGTATGGTATCTACCATCAGCGAGGTATAGAGTTCCTACGTAATAATTTAAATTGTAGGAACTTCATACCGTGCTCTTGGAGTGCCGATCATCTACATGACGTGACGTCATACATAATCAATTTCCCTAATGAACTTCATTGTTGAGTATTGTTTGGAGTGACCAGTGAAATCGTGAAAATTTCCTAAGAAGAATTTCGAATGAAAACAAGTGTGTGTTTTGAATTGAGGCCGTAATTAAATTCGCGCCAAAAGTAATATCAGTGGAACTGTTCGCATATGGTTTTGTGAGATGTGTTATGTATGTGTTTGTGTACGTAAGTATGTGGGGCGGTTAGATTTTTCTGGATGTGTAAAGAAACTCATGGGCCTCACTTGATTAGCTGATCTCAGTGAGCTACCTACGACTATGGCTGTTGGAGCTAGAAATTCCTCTTGAAATAAAATAAAATTTTCACCTTCCAGTAAGTAAAAAGCCGCCATCGAAGCCAATCACAAATGCGTCTGTTTCTAATTTGGGACCGATTATTTTGTTCACACTGGTCGTTGTAATTTTTTATGGTGCACTTCATTATTTATTTCAATCAACGTTTAGCATTTCTTTAGATGTTTACATTAAAAAGTGGCTACTGTAAGGGTATTTTGTACAACTTGACTTCTCTAAACTATATTCAAAAGTAGTTTTGATACATTTTATTTCAGATAAGGCATATCAACTAAAATTCGAAAATGCATAAATAATCTCTGAATGCTTTGGACTTTCTTGGCTTACGTTAACACGACTTCGTCATCATAGCTATGGTTTATCCAATCTACGGTTCTGACCAGATTTTTCTCCGTGACTTGTATTCAGCGTTCAAAATTTCTGTTTCATGTCATCAAATTATTGTGAACGAGTTTTGCCAGGTTTTTAGGTAGCAGAATGTTTAGGTATTCTCCTTTGAGGTAATAAATAGGACGAAAGTAAAGTATCTTTAAGATAAGATGGCTTGCAGAAGTTAGACGGATCAAGATGTCCTTAAAAAGAATTAATGAAAATGATTGTTATTTTACAACCAGCATCATTCCTCTAAATCGATTATGCTCCTAATTGGAGTTGCGTTAAGCTCCTTTTTGTTCCCAACGGACAAAAGCGTGAAAGTGTTTAATCATTCATGTGAGAAACATGTTTTTCGGCAATATTGTGGTAGGCGGTTAATTCGATGGAAAATAGTTGAGCTATTTGATTCTACAGTCACCTATCAACAATGTCTACGTCCAAAGACAAAATTCAAACACTTGCGGCATACATTCTCTGTTAACTCTTCAGCCCGATGCACACGAGCGGCATTCTGCCGTGCGACACTGCGACATTTTTTCGTGCTGGCAATAGGATAATGTGTTTAAACTGGGGATAAATTAAATTGAGACATTAAGTAGATATTAAATTGAAATATTAAACACGTTACCGCACGAACTGCACCAAGAAATGTCGCAGAGTGTCGCGCGGCAGAATGCTGCTAGTGTGCATCGGGCCTTAGGTGTTCGCTCTTCTAGACTTTCAACCTTGTCGAACATAGCACATAGCTACGGTGTCTATATTCTTTTGGAGAAAACAAAGCACACAAGGTAAGAGCACCTAGAAGAGACAAGGCGCCTAAAACTCGACACCAAATTTTATAATACCTAAAATAAAAAACGTTTAAGGTTAAAGGAATTTTTCATTAAGTAGGTACTTCCGTTGAAAGATCTTGGTTGTATATAAAGGGTTATTGTATCCTGTTACGTATTCACTTGTGAAAATTTCCATTATTTTAACGATTCTAAGTAATATTGACACGATTCCGGTGAGGTGCTATATCTAAGTTTATATGACACTCAATTTCCGGGTATTAATAAATCCGGGATCGAAATGGCATTTCTTCCGAAGTTGTGTCATTTATGTATAAGTTAGAGATCATTAGCTTCGTTTTAAAAATATACATAAACTGCATGAAATTAATTAAAAGGAGTGCGCAAGCAGCAAACCCAACAAACATTTTTTGGTTTGTAGACGGCAAAGTGACCATCTTCGACCGACTGGTCTATTTGTGGTCTTGGTATTTATGTGGCCAAAGTTACTCTATTTAGACGTTAAAAAGGCAATAATGCTCCACTTAATTCCCGTTCTAGGGCGGTCACAAACGACGTCAGAAAATGTCGTCAGCCTGACGTTTAAATTAAAACCAGGTGCAAATTGTTTTTGCTCAGTCTTCATTTGCACGTTTTGAAGTTCAGATAAAATTTCATATACAAGGCGTGACGGAAGGAATACCTTTTTCACCTGGCCTAAAAATTCAGAAATCTTTTTGCTTATATATGACAATGTGGAGCCAAATTAAAGGAAATTTAGTGCATTTTAATCATATCTAAAAATAAGAGTATACTACCTAAAAAATACCGTTATTACCTGGAAACGTTTATAAAAGTTAAATTTGTAGACCTAGTAATCGTAAACGGAAAATTGTCAAAAGATATTTTAGGAGTCATTTGAAAGCATCGAACCATATACTGCTTACTGATATAACGCAGACCTGGAAGTGGCAATTAAGAAATTTTGAGACAGAAGCTTCTGATCAAACTAAAGTACTGTTATCCTGTACTGAAAATTCCACAAATAAATGGGCAGGAATATTACTAAGTCACCTATACTCATCCCATATACTACAAGAGTAACAAAACCTCGAATTAATAGACGTTCTATGCAGGTCAACGTGCCTGTTTAATAATATTATATTTATATATATATATATTTTTTTGTAAGTTGAAAAAAAAAACAAATATTTTTGTAAATGAATATTCTTACTGTTTATTTATTATATATAAGACAGAAAATGAAGCAAAGGTCTCATTTCTTTTAAATAAAAGTCAAAAACTTATATATACATTTCAACTTGTAATACAAAATTTTAAAAAGTTCATTTATTTTTGTTATTTACACGCTCTTGGGCATGTTTGAATCATACTTGCATATGTTGTTTAATCCCTTCTGGTTGCTTTCTGGATTATTTTTGATGAAGGATATACATTAGGGTGTCCCTTATATGACTAAAAGAAAATATTTTTCGAATTTGCTAACGCATACACCCTAACTTTTTTACAACTACTATGGCCTACTCACATGCGAAATAACATTTGTCTACGATGATTACAACCTCTGCCGACGAGCCTCTAAAGTTTATCAAAATAAGCGAAATTTACCTCTTGTGGATATGTTGCTAGTTCAAAATACTTCACTATTCTAAGATAAAATAATAAACCAAAACATCAATTAACAATAGTGGAATATATTTAAAACAAAAAAAAATTATTTAG
>QYTT01083583.1:7498-37187 GCA_006980735.1 Dasypogon diadema
TATACAAAGGCAAATCTTGAAGATAAAGACCACCAATCACTATGCAAAACCATGGGCCTTCCAAGGATTTATTACCTTTTCGCCAGTTTAAGAATGGTGGCTACAGTTTAAAAATAATGAAGTTGTCCCCTGGATCTGGATCAAGATCATCGCCATGTGCCCCTTTTTGTGCCCTACAACTTTTATTGCAGGCATTTTTTCCCAAAACCACGCGTTTTTGTTTTATAAGATAAAAAACGACTTTTTATTCAATATAACTAGGGGTTTCATATGGCAATCCTATGAAGGAGTGGTACGAAATAGCCCACTGTTCTTTCAATTTCAGTACAATTCTCGAGTTATCGTGTGAACGGTTAGACAGAAAAGGTGTGCGTACAATTCGTAACAAAATTGGCCGTGCCAACAGAAATAATGGTCGTTCCATGAGTTATCACTGGCTACATGGCTATCAGAATCGAAAATACCATTTACACGAAGAGGTGTACGTATTTTTTTATTTACAGTGAATGGGGTAAAACATCCCCGACAAGGGGCAAAAATGGCCAAGAATGAATAGACATAATTTAATACTTCTCGCGCGCTATAAAGTGAATTTTTACAATGCAATTTGTATTAGATAGAAGAGACTCCAGACTAAAAAAACGGACAAAAATTATCTGTACCCAATTTTGTCTGTTTTCGTCCTTTCTGAGGAGATCTTTCACACCTTTAAAGTCTTTTCCAGTAGACCAAAAGAACCCACACAAATTTATAAGGATGTCAGATTCATATAACCAATAATTATGACCCCGAAAAAAATCAGGGACAATTCTCAAAATGTTAAAAATGAGCCTGGATTGCTCACAGGATATAAATTTGAAGTGTAAAAAAGCGCTTGAAAAGAAACGTAAAAATCGAATTGCCTGATTTAAAAATTAATTTCGAAACTTTGAATGCTGTATAGTACTTTCGAGAACAAATAGTTTGATTTGACGCATTCCAGAAGTGAAGTGAAGACTGTTGAACCAAACTATCTACTGATCCCGATAATTTGCCTCATAAGTTCCTCAAAATAATTACGGCAGCCATTGGCACAACGCTATTCCATGCATTCAGCTACCACTTCGCAATTTCCTGCTGTACAATGCAAGTAAAGTCTGGTCATCCTCTACCTCCGAGTCACTGTCGTCCAATTAGCTTCGTGTATTTTTTAATAAACACAATGGAAAAAACAATTTTTACCAAGATTTCAAAATATCTTGCAGGGAATCGGCTATTAAGTTCATGACAACCACTTGACCACACGACCATCATCACAACTGCAAAACTGCACTGCTAGAAGTGGTAACTGGCATTCACGAAGTTTTGTACCACGGCCTGAGGATCGGTATTGGTCTTGTTAGATTTTAGCAAACCCATTTGAACTTAAGCAGAAAGGTCCATATCCAATGTGACTTTTCATCGACAGCGTAAACAGTTTGTATGGATCAATAACAAAATTTCTGCTTCATTACGCCTTTAAATTGGTGTGCCGCAAGGGTAAATCTTTAGACCCCTCCTGTTTGCATTCTACCATATATTGACTCGGCGAAAAGCTTGACCGTAGCGATGAATTCCACTTTAAATTGTAACAACATTAAAAATGCTTTGAGAAAGATTTAGGATAGCTCGAGATAACTACAACTTAATGCAGAACTTCTATTTCAGGAAATAAAGTTATCTTATCTTTCCAGATAGCCATATGGAAGTTACGTCCAAGAAAGTAACTATAACAAGTAACCAGCTTTTTGGGTACTCATGAAGTCTATTACTGCTAGGTTCAAGCAAAGAATTCTTTACTCTATTTATGACGGAATCCTAGACACAGAATACAAGCAAGAGATAAACCACGAATTGTACGAACGTTCTGGTGCTCCTAATAATAAGCACAGGATGCCCAAGGTTGTCCTACAGGGAAACCCCTAAGAACCAGTTAGAATCAAGGAAAACCAAAAAAAATGTGATGAATATAAAGCTTCAAGTGAAACCGCAGATCATAGGGATAAAAGTAACACTTTTGAAAAATGTCTTATGCGCACAAAAAACAAGCACAGACTTTGTCAAAAAAAGGGGAAAAATACACACTATTCCGTTTAGGATCACGAAATTGTATCGTGCGGCTGAAGCGTTAATATTCTCTGTAGGACATGGAAGAAATTTGGGGAGGATGGTCCCGATACATGTAGCGTTACGAAGTGAAAAGACTGTCAACATTATGCCGATGCTCCAAAGTATCGATACTTGAAGCTATTCCTGATTAATATAAACCTGAACAGCTCCTAATATGATGTACCTAATGCAATGTCCTCTCCAGCTGGCTTTTACTTCAAATTGACAGAGTATAGCCTAAGCTCTACAACCATACTGACATACGCCCTTTGTCTGCAGCCGGTGCGCGCTTGGGAGGGCATATTGGTATCTGTGCTGGAAAGCGAGAACCCCTGGGAGCTGATGGCAAAGTTCGTAGAGGATCCACCATCCGCACAAGAAACTGTATGCTTTTAATTTTGCATGAAGCTGAATGTTGCGGTTTTATGAATTACCCTGTGCAAGCAAACATTTCAGTGTTGTCACGTAAGCATTGGAGCGGGAAGAGAGGCAGAAGTTTTAGGAACTTTCATTTCTAACGAATAATCAAGTGGTAATGTTCCCTATACACAGAAAATAAAGTAACCACGGCGAAAAGTAAAAAAAGGGCAATCAGAATCAGAATAGAGGACATCATAGACGTTCAAGAAATATCGAAAGGTAGAATATCCATATGCACTGCATTACCCTGAAATTGAAAAGTGATTTTCTCTTTAAAAAATTACTCAATTCTTTTACCTCTGATTATAAAGGAAATATTTTCTATGGGCATTTTCGACTCACCCTGTTCTGCACACTGCACGCTCTTCTGCACGCCTCGCTCGAAGAAACCCCCTCAAGAACACCAAAGAACCCTTTACCTTTGCACTCACAATTCACCACCACACTCAAACAATACAAACGGCAAATATTTGGAAAAACATTATCACCTCCACTCCAACCCGTCGACTTTTTACTATCATTCGACGCGACGAGGTGCACATAGGCTACTTATCCGTAAACGTTTTGGGCAAACTTCTATCCCTTCGCACCATGTAATTTGGTAAAAGATTGAGAAAAGACTGGCGACTCGCTGTGGCCGTTCCTAGAGCAGCCCGAGCAATCGGCTTACATCAAAGTGCAAGACGAAAGTAGGAAAAAAAACGTCGGAAGTTAAAATGTGTAGTGCCCTTGCATTGAAAAACTTTCTAGGGCTGCAAGTACAGAAATTGTTGAGTTGTGAGGCAGAAGGGCGCACTCACCGACAAAACGTCGATTAGGCTCCCTTTTATCAGTTCCAATCCAAACGTGCCCTGATAGTGTGCCAGTTCTTCTCGTTTCTCACTTCCACTGCATTCCTAGGCCCCAACAGAAGTAAATTAATAAAATTCTCTGTGGAATGCCATTTACCTCACTCCTCGTGCTGTTGTTAGCCGTTCGAAGCCCGACCATGTTTGGAATTTTCATCGCCCAAGAAAAGAAAAACATCTGAATCTGAAAACGAAAACAACACACCGACACCACGCCACAGCCAAACCAAAGGAGGAGTAGTGAAATGGGCCGCTTAAGAACACTCACAAGGCGGCGAAATTGAAACCGGAAATGCTCGACTTTAGTTGCGTCACTTCATTGAATTCCGAAATGATGACGTAAAACGCAATTGGGAAATTTCTTGAAGGCGAACCAAAACAGCACCAGCAGAAGGCGAAAGACAACAAAAGGCAGGCAGACAGAGATAAGAAGTGACGTGCGAAGCAAATGCAGCCCTACACATGTGGCCCTGGCCAGCTGCAACTGCACTGGAGCACTTGCAGCAAAAGCCGGGCATAGTGTGTGGCATTCTTGGAAGCAATATTCGACCGGTTCCCAGCTTAACCTTTCCGAGGATGGACCTCGGCATGCCCGTTGCATTGCAACAGCACATGCTGTCCTCAAAAACGGCAGGAGGAATTGCATTCGGATTTGCAGAGGCCAAAAAGAGTGTCCCTCTGGTAAACGGGACGAACACCCCTAGCGCTGTTGTGTTGGCCAGAGAGGGGGATTCCCATTCGCACGAAGCGCTATCGCTTTGCCAATCTGCCCACTCAGTGAGTGCCGTGGTGAATGCATCCAATATGCGCCTGGAATAATTAAACGGATGGCTTATATCTGGCGTTCGCGAATGGGAAGCCGAGTGATATTAAAAATGGCGGATTTCTGGGTTTAGTCACCACACCACGCGTACTACACCAATTGGGTTGGATATTTTGCGTCTGACGGGGCCCCGAGGGTGAATGATGATTGATGACCCCATCCTCGTGTTGGCGGTGTCTTTTACCAGAAGGATTTGAAGGCGATTGTAATATACATTCACTGTTTCATAAATTCGGAAGAATGGAATGATGTGGAACTGTCATTTAAAAGTAACGGAACTAACTTTGAGATGTTGACAGTTGTCGCCTTTAAAATGAATTTTATTCTCGAGTCTGGAAGTCGTTTAAAAACCAATTTCAGTCACAATTTTATTGGTCGTAAAATTAACGAGAATGTGTCGTCTGAAGGGCCGTGAGTGATAGAATTCCGTCCAGCAGCAGTTATCAGACAAACGCGAGCTTTTTATTAAAATCTTCAAAGTTTACGTTTTACCGACTTGACGTCATCGTAATGGAATTCAAGAGGTACAGCTAATGCTAAGTGCACACTGTGCGTACAAAGAAGGTGTTTGGCGCTACAAAGGGGAATTCCAATCGAAAGAAGACTTAAAGGTGATGTTTTGTGTTTTGCCGGTTGTTATTGCTCTCGTTGGTGTTTGTATGAATATTTGGGCCAATTATGGGCCAAGTTCGTTGAAGAAAAGGTAAAAGAATGGATTGCCGTGGGAGGATTAGAGGAATTGTTTACCACTTGTTAAGTTGTTTTGTTAAATCTTTTTTACTGGATTATTAATCATTCTCATTGCTTGACCTGGTAGCTATATTATTGAGGCGATTGAAAACAGAGTAGTTCCTCTTCTTTTCTGGAGATAAGATGGCGAAATTGAAAAATCATCCTCAATAAAATCTAATAATATTTGGCAAGTCATTTATAAAAATAGAGAAAAGCAGCGATCCTGAGATAGTTCCCTGTGGAACGCCACAGCTAGTTCTAAGATGCTGCAAGTTTCGTGTTAGAAAATTGGAAATTGTACTCTGTTGTTGGTTTTAATTTGAATTCAACGTGTGCATGTACTCTTTACAAATTATTGTCTGACAATGATTACAAGATTTGGGCTGCACAGAAAAAATCCATTTAATCAACCAGAATATTCAAAAAAAGATTGTAATAGTGTAGAAACCGTTGCAAATGGATTACCCACGATTAGAAAAAAATTACTATTTTTACTGATGAAAGTACTTTCCAGTTTTCCCTGAACAGATGTGTCGTAATGTGGACGCTCGCAAAGGAGCCGTACAATAACCCACAGCGCGTCAGTTCTCAAATGTATTCAAATGGAGAGGGAAGTGATACTGGTGAGCGTTCAATAGAGAAATACAGATCTCAACATCTGTACATAGAACGAAATGCACCAGTACTACGTGTCTGTGCTCCAAGAAAAATTAACTTCTCTCATGGAGGACGACATACTACTGCGGGGTTCCTTGTTGTAGCAGGATAATGCCAGGTCCCACATCATATTTTACACATGGCGCTGGCTAGAAACAAATAAAAATTATTTAGTATGGCCTGCACAGAGTTTCGACCTGAATATCATTCCTTGATTTATATAAACGTGACTCATATAGTTGCAAGAAAATAATCCGGCTCGAAGGACCAAACATTAGCGTGTAGTAAAAAGTTTGACAACCTATAGAGCTTAGTTTTGTTTTTTCTTGCGGTAACCATGAGATACTGGCTAAAATTAGTAATTATTCAGATAGTTAAAGGAAGGTTTAAAACAAGAGATATAGACTCGATCACAGGCTTTCTGACATATTTCCATTCTATTAGTGACATGCAGTCCGTTTATTTCTACAGGCAATAATAGTCAAATTAATATTCTAAACGCATCAATAAATAATACAAGAAGGACTGCACCCCACCGAATTCAATTATTCGAAAGTAAAAGAACTCTGTGCAGAATAAAAAGATATAGATAAACGAAACTGTAACGCAAACACGAAATTTTCTATTCAATCGAGCTTAAGACATAAATAATAGAATAGAAAGAAAGGAACGGCCGTTAAACTTATCATCCAAAAGATTCTAAAGCCTTCATCTGCCTGCCTGTCTTTCCCACAGCAACACCACTCCTTTCATAGAAACACAAAAGATGCGCTGCATCCTGTTTTGATTGATATTTGTCCAGCATCTTCTTTAACATACAACCGGACCACAAAACAAAAGTTATGTCCAGAAAAACGAGATTACAACAATTGATCTAATTGAAATCAACTCTTTATTCGAGAGCATTTCAAAAGAAATCAAGATCTACTTTTGGATCCAGTTCTTATCCAATCCAGTTAATAAAATGGCCGAAGAAGATCGGTTATAATGCGAGAAACCAAACGAATAATCTGGAAGAATTCCGGTGAAAAGTCCGAAGAAAAAAAATGTGTATGCCCGAAGGACCCACAGAGAGACCATAAAAAAAGTTCAATGTGAGGGGTCGTGTGGTTGATTTCCCTGTCCGGGATAGAATTTTTGGGGGAAGCAGCAACAATAGATGAAGATTTATTGTGAGGCGGCCAATTGTTATTTTAATTTAGCAGCGCTTTTTATTTGATCTCGAAAAAGTTGAAAAGACATCTGGACCCAAGAAAAAACAAAGGAATTTGGAGAAGGACATCTTCTTGAGGATATTTAATAAATCAGAAATCTTAAGAATCTGGAATAACACTGTCCAAGCAGGAGGACCTTACCAGGTTGTGGTTTCAACTGAAATGTTACCATTCCGTAAAGGGCTGGAAAACACAGCTGTCGCCCATTTTTGCAATTTTGACAAACCGTTGCAACATTATCAAAATGACAAGCAAAGAAATAGTGTACGAAATCCGATTAAATAACATCCACTCCACCACCACCACCACCCTTAATGACCATATAATCAAACCACCCTACAAATGATCGTTAAATTGAATTCAAACAATTCGGGCAACTGCCACCTTTCCTTGCCCTGATCCCGGCACATGTAAAAGGATCTCAAATGAAAAGGACCAGATGTTTTTAGACTCTATTGCTGTTGGTGTTCTCGCCGTTTTTGCAAGATCCTTCAGCACCGTAATTGTCTGGGGTGAGAACGTGACCCACAGATTTTTTTTTGCCGAATCTCAATGATTGCCATGTACACAGCCACAGGCATCCAGAGGAGAGAGAAAAAAGTCCCTCGGCAGCAGTGTACATGAAAAACTGAACACATAACGATGAGGATTGGTTCCATTGTTCCAGGTCCTGATCCCATCCTGGTCTATCCGTTTTGATTTCGGGTGATCCAAATGTTCGAATTGATGGTTTTGCAGCTGGCATTTTCTCTAGAGCGAAGGAGACAGAGCACTAAAGCAGTCCCAATTGAGCGAGTTTTGAATTTTAATTTTCATTTAGAGTAACCAATCCCTTATGCCATTTACCGCCACGCCACACACGAAATCTTTTAATTTGCATTTACATAAAAATTTTCACATCCGGCAGATTATCCTCGAATAATTCAGTGAAACTGCAAATTAAATGCTTTAAAAAAAAAAAAGAATGAAGAGATTTTGTCGAAAAAAAAGTATTCAGGTCTCAATGGTCCGATAACATGTTCTATTATTCATTCGTGTCCTCATTTGTATCCTGTTTTCCTGAAGAAGGAAAATAATGCCATCGGAAATTATTTTACAAAAACCCCTCAAATGAGATCTCCCTATTTCTAATCAGTTTTTTAAAACAAGTATTGCAACCGGCCCTATAGAATTCTGTGCCACTAACAAACAAACTTGAGTTTTCATCCTGGTAACATTCGAATCAAGGATCCACCGAGAGCTACTGTGGTATCACTCCACCGGTGCCTCTAAAGATTCTAACTAGCCTGAGTAAAGTATGGAAAGCGGTGATGGACTAAGGAGGAGGACGAGTCAACCTGTCTCTCATGGACTTTTCGGTAGACACATCAGGGATATAACCTTGAAGAAAACCCAAACACCAAGCCTATCAACGCGGGGAATCCTGTGAGATGATTCGTAATTCTCTGGTTAATGAAATTGAATTGTTCGATCAGAGGGACGACTATACTTTAGGCTCCCTTACTAAATTCAAGAGGATGTCCCACGATCCATGGTCCAAAGGAAACCCATGGCTATAGGGGCACCTCACTAGCAATCCTTTGAGCGCGACATAGATGTACCCGAAGTTTTTTTCTTTAAGATTATTATGAATGGCTACCTAGGTTGGTCGGATTTGTTGAAAGTAACCAAGTTTTGAAGCATTTAGTCGTTTGGTATGCCAAAATTACGCCTTCCTTTTGGCTTCATCCACATACAAACTTAAGGGGAGGTTCTCCTACTCTGGGTCAAAAAAATCGATTTTTTTCTCTACATTTTTCACATCCTTGATATGTCTAGAATACATCCCTAAAGCGATTTCGTATTTACTACATTTTTCACAAAGTTACAGCCCATTGAAGGCGAGCGTACCACGTAAGAAATAGCGATGCAGTTTCAGTCTTGGATGAATTTGTGATCGGTAGTCGTGTGCCGTACGCAAACAGTGTATGAAAAGGAGTTTTTCGAAATCAAGCAAGGCATATTATACGGACCGGGCATAGCTGATTAACTGTAACTAACAAAAACGTACCAAAAGTTAACAAAAAGCCTAAACACGTCTCCAAACTCTAAACGCGTTTTTCTCGAAACCAAATTTTCAACTGATATCTCAAAAGCCGCTTATTGGATCGGCTTGAAATTTTGGGCAGTTTTAGTACACTATGCTTGCGATATCATCAGCTAAAATTATTTAAAAAATTTAATAATAATTTTGAAGGCGATCGAAGTAACAAAAAAAAATAGCGAAAACTTAGGGTTAAATTTCAAAGTTTGTGTAATTTCACTAAACTAGATCATGGTAACCGAAATATATTAAACTAATTGGAACTTTCACGATTTATGCTTCAGATAAGATTACGAGCCTCCAGGATGTTACGCCACAAGACCATAGCGGCGCGCATAGCTATTCTGATTTTTGGCAGGAGCCGCCATTTCGTTTCGTTGTTTTTTTTCAAAAAGAAAGATTGATTTTAATATTTAAATATTTAATAAATATATAGCAAAGAGCAGCATTTTAATATTTTATTTCTATATTAGTGAAAAGTAATTTTGAAAATCACCCATTTTTACGGCCTGAGTAGGAGAAACCTCCCCTGAGTAAGCAAAAAACCTCCGCCTTTTTCAGAAGGTTACATTTGGGGAGACCAAAGGGAGAAGACATCCCTGGAGATGGTGAATTGTGAAAAGATTACCATTTTCCATTATTTGGGATTCGATTTGAAGTGAGTTTTTGTTTAAGTAGAATCACCGACTTCTGACTTGTGATTTTGTTTGTCTCGACTTTGTTGGTCTTGTTTTGACTAAATTATTTGTAAAATATTTAATTGAACCTAAAGAATTTTGCTATTATTTCAAATTTCTTTTGATTTACTTCGATTTCTCTTGATTTTCATTCAATTCTGAAAATTTTCAAAATGGTCGCAACCGTGACAGTGCCAAATAGAGGCTTTCGATCAATTTAACTTTGGGTTGCATACGAAATACGCAACAATTAATACGATATAACAATTAATTGGATATAACAACAATCGTGCACAATGCGAAATTAGTAAAGATTGAGTAGAAATTAAATACAAAATATGAAATTTCATGATACCGGCGAAATTACATGCTAAGGGATAAAAAGGAGCCCAACATGCAAAGGGCATAAATAACAAAAGAAATTTGCATGGAATTACCTGCATATTGATCTTCCATTAGCCAAAAACCTGGGATCTGATTATATAATTCGATGCAATCCTATCGACGATTAAACTTACGGCGGAATTCTGAGCTGAATAACCTCCAAATTCCAATTAGAATTTTTAAATTTGATTTCGTCATAGCTCGGTAGCTCGGTCGATTCAGTTGAATGGATGTACCGTGCATGCCGTTCGTTTTCACACTTTATTTATCACTCACAATTGGAAGAAATTTGCATGGAATTACCTGCATCCTGCATTCATCTTCCATTAGCCAAAAACCTTTCTGTAATTCGATGCAATCCTATCAACGATTGAACTTATGGCGGAATTCTGAGCGAATAACCTCCAAATTTGATTTCGTCACTAGCAGCGGCGCCATCTATTTTCCCGACATCTAGTTCTAATTGCGTGAGAAATTTTACAATTGTAAGGTTTAGGAGGCATTGTAAATGACAGGTTTAGATGGGTAAGTAAATGACAGGTTTAGATGCTTGCTACTCTGCTGCTGACTAGCTAAGAAAAAGAAGAAGAATTGTGCTTAGACTACTAAGAAAAAGAAGAAGAACGAACCAAGAAAGAAGAAGTCAGAAGTGATATTTTTCTCACAGTGAGTGGGTTGATTTTGCCGCGCGGTCGTGCGAATCTGTTCAAAAACGTAAAGGCAGTGCCAGCGAGTCTTTGGCGTGTGAAGTTAAAAGGGAGTCAGTTTCTGTTTTCATTCATTTACTGGGGGGCCGCGTAACCTTGTTTGCAAGTGAATTGATTTCACGATCGATTGAACAACCGAAAAAGGGAAGCAACTGACGATGGCGCTATTTCGCATCAGCGCAAGTAAACTGCCGGAATCACAGGTTTGTGTCCCCCTTACTACCCATCCAATACCCATTTTCCTTACAGCATGAAGAAACGGGCCCGAGAAAGTGGTGTGGCTGTGCCCATTCTGCGTGCCTGGGTCTGCTGCAAACGTGGTAGGGTTTTCTGTGGGCCTCTTGTGTTTTTGGCAAAAACGTGGGGAATTGCTGCTTCCGGGAAGATTTTCCCACTTGTGAGTGGATTTTCATGTGAAGGTGTGAAAATTTTCGATTTTCATGATTGCATAATGAGCGAGGACACTTGAGTGCTTGTGTGATTACATAAAAGTGAAGAGCCGCGAAGATGCCCAGTGAATGCATATCTCTGACTGGTTTTCCACCTGGTTAGGTGCAACGAGGAGATTTGAGGTTTTTTTTTTTTCCTTTGGCTGGTGATTTCAAATTGAATCGTCACGGCGACGTACCTTTTAGCAGTGAAGCGTATATCGTTACCAAGGACACAGTGGCATGCATTCTGTGTCTGTGACTGTCCCCCGCCTGGTTCACTCGGGCTTTGGTGAGATCTGTTGGTGCTTGGAGTCGAACTGCTTCACCATTTGGGGCAATTTCGCATGCATTCGTTCGAGTTAGGGCTCGAGACCTGTTGGTTAACAGTGGCACTTTCTGTAATCCGCGAGGAGTTGTGAATATTGAATTAACCGATTTGTATTGATTTTTCCAGTTACGTAATAGAGTGGAAGCGACTCTGTGCGTTTCTCACAACACAACATCCACCAACGAGAATTTGCGTAATTTAAAAATTTCACCATTTCATAGGTTTTCTACGGGGGCCGTCTTAATCCCGTGAGCCGAATACCGCGAGTTATGTAACTTCCACGTCACTTTTTTTTCCACGAGATCTTGAACCCGGGTATTTTCCATTTGTATTTTTAATCCACGGAGCAAAAAGTCTTTTACCTGCTCAAGTACCGATCAACTTGGTTGACCTTGTTCATGTCGGTAAATACCCGGCTTTTTGTAATTAATAAAAATTGGCTGATTGGAGGAGGTGTAAAAATGCACTTACCGATCGCACCCAAAAAGTAAAAGATCATTAATTGGAATTTTACTACAGTCTTTTTATTTCTTCTTTGATCAATAACGGGCTTCGGCTCATTACCATTCTCTGATTTCCTCAATTTTGTTTTATTTGAAAATTTTGCGCAGACCCTCAGTTTTTGCTTACAATTTTGTTTACGTAATTTGCAGAAAGTTGAACAGCAAAATTTACCATCGGAGGAACCATTGACCATTTATACGCCAGTAACCTCTTGAAGAAGTTTCAAAACAAATCTGCGAATTAAAAGAATAATAATGTTTTATTTCATTGAATGTACACAAGATTTTCAATCTTTTTTTAGTGCAGTCGATTTGACTTGGACTGAATTAACTAAATTAAAAAGCAAACGTGAAAATTATAAAATAAAAAGAGAACTGATAGGTCGAAAATCTTAATAATGAATTGGAAATTGTAAAAGAAGCCCAAAGACAAAAAAAGAAAAAAACAGAAAGGAGCGAAAGAACATGACCTCTAATAAGTTACTTAAATAAATTGACGCTATGAATAGATTGACCATAATTATAAGGAATAATATTTCAGAGTCACACACCACAGCCTGGCCAGGGAAAGAATGTTTCATTACACGCCTCCTGAGTCAAGGTATTTGTTACATTCAGAATGCAATTAGAGAGTAGTTCAGGCTTTACGGTGCTAACACATTGTCACAACATAAAAAATTTTGTGAGAGAATTACTTATTGAAATGCCTTTATCGCGAGAGAGCTTTTAAATGCCAGCACGGCGCTCAACATGTTAAAAGCCTCCTCCGTCTTTCGGCTACAGAGGCTCTAATTTAGAGAATTCACCGCTTGTAAAATTGAATTAAGGCATATCGTTGATAAAAAAAACTGAATGAGAGTAGTGCCTAAAATGTACCACGTGATAAAAGCGGAGCGGAGATCGGATTGTTGACCTTTACTGACTGGTTTTTTCTGGGAAAAAGTTTGTAAAATGAGTAGAAAGTTTGTGTATAGCAAAATAGTTAAGTTTAGAGAATCCTTCCTGAGCCGAACTGTACGAATGTGGAACAGACTATCATCTTTTGTTTTTTCTGTTGACTATAGGCCACAGTTATTTAAGCAGAATATGCACAGAAACCTCCCTAATGCCTCCCTCCCCATTTTCTTTCAGCACAACTTCGGTGCTGTGTAGCATCATTGGGTATCCCCTGAGCTTCGGCTCAGGAAATAAGAGTACTGTGGTCAACACAATCAAAAGCCTTTAAAAAATCTAGAAAAACCAACGCAGAGTACTTTTTGTATCAGTTGTTGTTTTAATGATAACGGTCTTATATGAGTAATGATTGCGTAAACCATATTGCCAGCGTGAACTTAAATTATATCTTTCCAAATAAGCGAGGATTTGATTTTTTTGAATTGGCAGGAAAGTCACATGCATCCAAGCTCCAAGGTTCGTGGCTTCCTAACACGTTGGATGCATGGAATGGTGCAAACTTCACTACGAATGAAAAGGTGCTTTTTTAATTAATTCATCCTTAACGTACGTGTTTTCCACTTAAAATAACAATGAGAAAAAAATGTTATCTGCATGTTTAAATCAATCAATAAAATCGTATAATATTCTAAAAATTCAATAGCGACGTTATTTAACCACTTCACAACTAATTCTTATCAACAGCGGTGGTAATATCGTTTTTTTTTGTGTTAAATTGTTAATCAAAATTCATGAAGAGAAAATTACCTTTTTTTTAAATTAATTAAGCAGAATATGAACAATTCAAGGTCACGTTTCCCGAGTACTCTAATACGTTAATACCTTGGCAATGTCGACAAATTTTTTTTTTCAAGTTAGATTGTTTGAAAGTAGCGGAAGTATAATTTACTCTAGTGCTAATGAATATGTTTTTATCAATTTTATTAGTCCCGATAGGTTTTTTTCTCAATTCCATTTATTTCTAGAAGATGATAATACTATAAAATGTTGGAAAATTCACAAATTATAGTGGATCGGGTTTCTAGTTTTAATTAACATTTATAAAAAGAACTATTGCACACTGACGGAACAATAGTGGAGCTTTTAATCAAGAGAATATTGAGAAATTAAACCAGCTTTGCAAGGAACAATATTTCTTAGCAAATAATAGCTTCATGGGAACTCTCAACTCTCAACGATTGAAAGACCACACTGAGTTGGCATTTCGCAAATGAAAGAAAAGAAAAACAATATTAAGAGATCTCTTCAAATAGAATTTTATTTTGGTGTCATCACGATAGCTCTTTTATTGACATTTTTGATTCCGGGCAAAATAAGTTTTCAAAATAAAAATACGTAAGAGAAAACAATTGTTGGACTTATCTCCTTTTTGCAGTAGCAAAATCTGTTTTGTAAAAGTAAACATGATTTTCAGGCACAAATGAATTTCTTATCCACATAAGAAATAAAACCACATTTTGAGGAAAGCGTAAGCAAGGCCGCAATGGTTTCACTGAACTATCTAAGAGATGTTATATGGAGTTGTTCATGTAATTCTCTCTGAAAAATCTCATGTGAATCACTAATGGCTCACGGTGGGTTGCATACGTTAACCTGCTAATTTTTTTCTGCGATAAAAAGTAAGGGCCCAAAAGGAGAACCTAGAGGTACTCTGCAAATTACACTGTAGATCTTATTCTTTGAGGTTTTGAACCTCATGTGTTTGTAGTGAAATCATATAAAAAGTTATTCAAGTAAAATTATCTCATTTAGATTAATTTATTCCCATAATTTTAGGTATCCGGAAACTCCAATTACCTTTGTATGGAAAGAAAATGAATCTGATGCAATTTCCAGGAAATAAATTTTCACTCTTGAAGCAAAAGTAATCAAGGGCAAAGTCCTCTCCAGTAAAGTGTCTAAAGTTTTCTTTAAACGCCTTCCACAACACAGAAATGAAATGATTTGTAATTCAGCGGCGTTGATACAATTCCTTAGATAAGGTAATTCATTAAAAGCCAGCAATTGTTAACTAGCGGTGCTTATTGTTGAATAAACACGAAAGCCTGCAAAGTGTTAAAGCGTTTTCTACGATTAAATGCCGTAAATTAGCGAGTGTTATCATTCAAGCGGAGCTGTGTGCACAATTTTGCATTCATAATTTAATCCGCGCAGCACTATCCGGGATTAAATAAGAAGTCCGACTTACTCACGATCTGTGGAGTGTGAAGTCACTGCGGCATACCTTGAAGTTGTATGCCACAATATTGTAGAACCAGAATTGAGCTGACGCCAACTTTCATGGCATGCAGTAAATAACGATGATGCAGCAAACGTGATTAAGTGATTGACTTGATTATCGGGCAATTAATTTTCGATCATTTTCATTTGAAGAAGCAGCTGGTTTGTAATCAACATTGTGCCACCAGCCAGCATAGCTCGTCTCCGTGCCGAGCAACACCCTATAATTACGACCCTGACCTGGTTGTGAGTTTACATAAACGAACTCCACTAAAATTATCTTTACTGCTCAGTACTGTAAAAAAATTAGCGTGCGCTATGAAAATTAAAAAAAAAAAATAGGGGTCAAGTTCATAGCAACGACGCCACGTCTAGTTCAAGTGTGTCGAAGCGCATGGGTATATTATTCAGCGGCAAATTTGAACTGTATTTAACCCTGATCTAGAAGTTAACATGTAACTCGCTTGTAGGAAGTTACGTCGCCCCGTACTATGCTGAATGCCAAAGTACAATTCACGTTCGGACACACAGTAGCCCAGCGGATGGATTCGTTGCGAATAGACATGCGATCCAATCGAGAATCTAATCACACTCGGATTTGTATCTGAAACGTATCTGGTTTCAGTGGTTTTCCCTTCATTTCTTTCACATCCAGACACAAATGGATAATCCATTCGGAAAATTGTGGGTTATTATATCACCAGACGCGTTTCCAAACAAATGTAACGATTTGTTGTCAGGTTATTGTCGGTGATGTTTACAAAGACAGATTCGATTTCATTCAGTGTTGTCTAGCTTTTTGCAGAATTGTAGATCAGGTGAATGTGTTTTGGGAGTGGAAAGCGGGAGGGAGTGCTTTGTATACTTAGTAGAACTGTAATTAGACTGTTTGACTTTTCAGTTTACTTAACTACAGATCCAAATAGAGTTAAAACCTGAGGGGAAAAACAGATGTGGATAGCTTTTGCATCACTTAAAAATGGTGGATAATGGATCGTAAAAATGATTATAATTTTAGTTTTGGTATCAAGAGTGACATGATTTTCTGCTATGCACCATAAGTACTACAGCAAATCCCTTCATCAATACAAGAATATAAAGGCTTTACTTCCCCAGTTTTTCGCCAAGTTCCATTTCGTTACCTGGTCTAAGGGTGGTTTACACAAATGCATTAGATGAAGCAGACTGATTTGTGCAGAATTGGTAACTAGAAGTAGCAATACTTTAGAGCTCCGATGTATCACCATTTCTATGGACACTGTTCTAACGAACAGTACATAACACACGTGTTCCAAGAAGTGTTTACCCGTTAATTACTTTAAAATTACATGATTCCTTCTTGAAGTAGTACAAATGTCGAACAGAGTTCTGTCCTCTTCTAACCTAACTCAATCACATATGGTGTAGTAGTGTACTCGTGTCATGACGTTCTACATTCAACAAATTCACAAAAGGAAGCATCAAATTCCGCTGATAATTTTAATATGCATTTTGGGTGCAATGATAACATAAATTTCAATTAAAAACTCGTAATTCGATTAAGCTTGGCGACAATTTTCAGAACTGGCCGAACGAATTCACACCTCCCCCATTGAATTGCAAATTTGTCCACATGTGTGTGATGCACACCAATCACATGCTGCTCACGACTCTCAATTAACGGCGAACTTTTACAATCAGAAAAGCTATTGCTTGCCCTGCTGCCTGCTGATTATAAAAGCGAAATATGTAGAAATTAAGCAACGTCAGCTATTGACAGCTTAGTCACCTCTTTGGGGTCTTCGGAAATTATTAGAATTTTAAACTAGGCAGGATTGAATGTCTAGATCTAGAGAAAAGCTTTCAAATGGTCAGTGGCACACTTAACAAACAGGTTTTTGTGGCTTTGTCCACGTTTCATTCACTCTTTATCAAGGAGGCCCATGGAATTCTGTCGCATTTTATATATACATATATAAATTTTTCACTTTTTTTTGTTAACTTCCCGCTCTTTCTGATGGAAGGCACAAAATCAGCAAGACGTTGTCTGAAATTATTCTCTTATGCTGCTCCCCAGTGTTGGACTTTACTTGATTATTTTCATTACCATCTGGGATCAGAGATTACGAATTACGTCTGCTTGCTTCATTCTTGATAACGGGAATAGATCTGCGAGACGGGAGAGCAAAGTGCAAGCAAATTGGCATTTTATGGTTGTTAAAGTCCGACGAATATAATGTTGGTTGGGTTGTTTTATTGCCTGTTTCGATATGAAATCGTACAGACGTAAACATCCAGTTGTAAATGATGGTCCGTGTAAAATATCCAGTTTAGTAAAGCGACTGATTATGTGTGTGTCTTATATTTTGGACGTCATAAATTTACAAATCTTATCTGGGGTAAAACGTGCCCAACAATTCTTGACATGAAGTGCTCTTCAAATTAATACAATGCGAGCTTAGCAGTAGTGCATGCAGTAGTTTATGAAACTGTTGTAGCTGATGCAACTACATATAATCGTCGCCATGTGCTTTAAATTCCGGAACTTTACCTGGACAGAACGTGATGACGTAGAAGTATCCAAGTTTTTATTAAGATCAGGCTAGCTAATTCCGAATTCATTTCGTTGCATAGTAAACTAATCTCAAAACGAAATCGTAGCCTAAATTTCAATCTCGAATTCGATTTGGATCTTTTCTCAGTTGGCAAAGGCGAAATGAATTCATTTCACTTACTCCAAAGTATTTTCGAAGCGTTTACTCCTATATCTCTACATATGTATATTTGCCTTTATTTTGCGACAACGAAGAATATTGTCCTCTTCTATTATCATCTTAGTGCAATTTTTCCCCTGTTTTCTGAAGGCATTGGTTGCCAATTTGCTCCAATTCTAATAAACTATTTCTCCAAAAGATTCAAATTTATTAAAAACTCGAAAATAATATTTAAGAAAATAAAAAATGTTATGTAAATTGTGGGGTATAAGTTCACAACAGGATTCACATTTCACAATAACAAAACCAGTTCTATTATTGGAGTTATTAAAAAAAAACAATACATCAGTGAAAATTTTGTCTAGATTTTTGCAGCTTAAAAAGTTTGTGCCAGCAGTTCATGATTTATTTTCAGTAAAAGCTGAAAAGACGGAATGACAAGAAAAATAATAGAAAATATTTGGAAGAATGATTTTCAGTGCATTTTATTTTTGAGAAAAGTTAAATTCATATTAAACGGATTTTCCAAAAATAACTGTATTCTGATGCCATCCTATACAAATTGATGTGAGTGATGATTTTAGAAGAGGTCAGACAATACTTTGTACTTTTAATTAAAATGCGATCAGGAATATAGAGAAGTAACTATCGGTTTCCTGCAACTCCATTCACATGGAATTCGAAATATGTTCGTAAAATGTAAAACCAAAAATATAATTAAAAGTTTTGATTGTGCAATCCTCATAGTCTATCTTTGTAAAAGACGTTTCTTATTTTTCTTTTCAGTGCCTGAATAACCACAGGTTGCAGGGTGATCTCATTTTTGAGTAAGCAGCGTTCCTTCCTCAAGCCTATCCCAGTCAACTTTCTCCTTGAGACTAGTAATCGAAAAACAGACTTTGAGGTCTGCAATCTCTTAAATTCAAAACGGAAGTCAGATAATATTAAGGAGTAGTGAAAACATTGAATATCCAGAGCTTTCACTTTCAGTCTAGTATCATTACAAAATTTCGGCTGGTGTATATTCCGCAACAAACATCACTGGAGGAGCACGTACCCCCTCAGTATAAGTTATGGATTGGAGGACCCACTGGCTTGAGAGTATTTTGAAATTCCAGTTTGCCACTGAATCTTTCTTAGTGGGTGCCTGCGTCATAAAGGAAACGTTTCTCCAAATTTCACGTTTTTAGGGTCAATGGTTGACGTTGGACGTTGATGCCCTATGTCAGTCAATCAATCAGGCTTGCCTTATAGATATTAGATTTTAGTAAACTCAATTCTAAGAGCACTGTTTATTGAATTCGGACAATTCGTAAACGTACGCAATCTTAACATACGCGTAAGCAAAATTTTTGCCAGCAGAGTTGCCTCAAATACTCGTTGCGCAAATAAATGACTGCTATTTGCTGGAATTGATCACACGTCTGTAAAAGAGCAAATTCACATAGCTGTGTCTCAATCAACTTGGCTACCGGTTTGGATCACCCAAAATCTCAACACAAAAGTAATATTTCTGAAATGTTTTTATATTCACCTCTTTATCAGTTCTTAACTTTGTAGCGATCACGCCGCAGGGTGATTAAGTCACCCCAAAATGTAGGGATAATGAATACATTCATACACAGTAGTGCAATAGTTATCAGACAAACTCATAAATTTGTTTATAAAATTTGCACGTGTCACAGTGTTAACACTTGACAGCCGTTAAACTAAGATTTATTATTTTCCATTTATTGTTTCACTAACTTTAATGCCAATCAATACGTGTTGATATGTTTAGAAACATCAAGTTTCTGTTTATATATTTCCTATTGTACTCTCATTGAAAGAATAGGACTTGGTGCATGCACTAAGACAAAACGAGAGGGAATGTATTCATATTTAATAATTAAAAAAGTCATAGACATATTTAAAATTTTCTATGTGCAAGGAAGAATGTTCTTCCTTCTTCATTTGCAAATAATAAAAAAACGCAAAAATTGATTTTGTTTACAATAATTCCAGAAGAGAATTATTTTATAGGAAATATAATAAATAAATAAATTTTTATAAAAGCAAAGGCACAAAATATGCAAATGACAAGAATAGGTCTACAATTCTTCCCCTAATTACATCGATTTTCAATCATTTCAACTGAAATTGGGTAAATATCGGCACCATTATCTATTTTTGTTCAATAACAACCCTAAATCTAATGTTTATAAATAACTTTAATTACGTTTTGGTAAAGAAAACAGTTCATTGCCAATTTCGTGACATTTTTTTTATACAATTTTATTTCAATGACGTAAATACTATCAGAAATATGTTCCTGAAAATTTCACAAGTTTTAAATATTTTTCAAAATTTCATCAAATCTTACTTAATTGAAAATTACGTAAAAGTATTTTGATCACAAGGAAAGCAATTGTAACGACCTCACTTCCCTCCTCTTCTGCTTCGACTTGATTTTAAACAGATTTTGTCTATTTATATAAAATCCGCAAATGTTCTCTTCATTCGTACTAAACCAACAAAAATACACTGATCTTAAAATAACTCTAAGAATAGACACAGTGTTGGCGTCGAAGAAAATTTGCTAGAGTTTTCCCAACGACTACAAGAGAAAGGCGTACGCTTACATTTGTTTTGTCCCGAGGACTCTTGAACTGAAATAGTACAAAATGTAGCGATGAAAATGAAGAATGATAGCAATAAAAAAAAAAGAAAATGCGAAAAAAATCGACCGAAAATACTTTTCCTAAATTTAGAGCACCTTTGAACGAAACTAACCCCCGAGTAACCTTGACAGAAACTCTATTTCGGTAGCGCAATGCACTCCCAGATACTTTTCGTTTCGATTACGAAAAGTGTTACGGGAAAATTTACATAACTCAATGGAAACCTGCACACAAGTCTCACGGAATTCATTAGCTGGCCAAGATCAAGTTACTGCAATTAAAATCAGTTCACAAGACGCTGGATTTGCATAAAAAATACAGTGGAAAATGAAATTAGATCTGGAACGGTACACTAAGCAAGTGATGTCGTTCAACTCAACTACGCCCACTCCAAGAAAATTAATTGATACTGAAATTTTATAGGGATAAAACTAGTTGTAGACGGACGGGGGCTTATCACTACTTTCGTTAACATGTCGCGTATCCTCTAGACGGACGCATAATTGAATTGTGGGTTACGATGTTTACCTGAGTGAGAAAGGGGTGACGACCCTGGAGATCGTGCATCGAAATGTCTTGGAAATGCTGAATTAGGGAGATATGATCCTGCTTTGATAAAGAAATTTGTCTAAAGTGTGCAGTCCTCATTCAATTATTAAAGCGAAAAATGGTTAGGAACACACAAAAAAAATGAGTGCTCGGCACGTGATTTGGAAAAATACAAGATAAGCAATTTTTTTTTTATGATGTGGCCCTGATTCTTATTTTCTTTTGGGGTGACTTTGAATTTAATGAGTCCAAGAGTTGTCGAAATTGTGAAAATTTTGCCTCGGTTTGCAGTCGAAATTAGCACAATTTACAGATGTAAATGAATTCAATGTTTTGTGCATTTAGTAAAATTTATACAACTACAATAATTGTTGGTGTAAACATTATCAACTGAACACTGAACGCATCTCGCATGTTTATAAAGTTGAATTGATTTTGAATTTTTACGTCATACTTAGGTGCAATTATGGTGCAATTTTGAAAACCCTGCATTTGTGAAGTGAAGCAGAATGTTTGCAAATTGTGAACAATTATAGTTTCCCACACCGGCTTACAAGACATGAAGCAGTTAATAAGGCTAGGATTAAATTCAAGTTTATAAGTATTGATAAATTATTGTATTAATCCCTCTGCCCGGGAGGTACGAAACAACTTCCGTACCAATCAATTCTCTCAGTCAAGTGTCTTCAATCGCTTAATCGCTCTGCAGTTCCAGATAAATGTCGTCCAGCAACTTCCTTGTCTTTCTCTTCATGGGCTTATCAAGAGCTTTCCAACTAATCTAATCTATTTTAGACCACCTTGAAGAGAAATACAGCCACTGATATTACTAATATAAGAAAAAATGATCATATCCATCAGCGTAGATTATAACTTTAGAATTCTTCAAAAGGTGCACATCATCGTCAGTGGAAAGGGTAAAAAGAAGAGGATCCAAATGACTTCCTTGAGGTACACCTGATGTGACTCATAATTTAAAATTTCATTCCTATTGTTTTTCCAAAATTTCAGAAAACACTACTGAAAGAAGTATGCTCAGAGGAATAACCGAATCATCGGATCACAATATAATTATTGTTGGAAATATTTTATTAGAACCTGAGTCAGTTCGTTAATGAGATCAATAATGATATCCTAGCTGTAGTCATCGGTGTTTGTTAACGGCCGGAATTTTGATCACCATCCATACTTTCTTGAATTTCATTTAGTGAGAAATTTTATCATGCTTAGTATTATATTTTTCACTATTTTCTTATTGCAACCCCTGTGTTCATCAGTACCCTTTAAGTTACTGGGCTTTAGAGCAAAGTAAGTGAGTGCTCAATAACACAAATTTATCATGCTACCTAAAAAAAATATGCCAGAAATATTTTTCGAAGCTCGTAAACATTTATTGTTGCTACCGTCCGTTTTCTGTACGCGCGAATCGACATCACTTACATTTCACGTGAAAATTTCACATTCGAACATTAGATCGCAACAATCTCCAGGAAAGGAATTTTTGTTTATTTTTAGAAGAGCACAAGCTATTTATCAATTCTGAAATTATTCACCATCTTATGTGATAAGGGAATAACAACTGAGAGTCAGTCACACAGAAAAATGTGTGATTAATGAAATGGTGACACAGCATAGATTTGGGCGACATCCTATATTGATGCAAACAGGTCAGGGTTAGGGCAATTCATATTGATTTGCAGTTGAGATATGTGTGGTGTGCATGCAGATTTCGAGTGATGATTGTCAAAATTTTGGACAATGGTTTAAATGGCGAAAGTTAGTTAGGATTGATCGAATCTACTGAATCGTTGCATTCTGGCAAGACTGACGAGACTATAAGTAGCAGATTCAGTCAGTAATCATTTTGCAATTCAAGATCATCTCCCCTTGCATTCGTTTATTCCTTGAACTCAATAAATGACTTGACCCGCCTCTGTCCATGGACCAATCAGAGCTTTTCTGCTACGATAAAAGCCAGTCTGTGTTTTAATTTTTCTCGCCGTCTACGAGATCTCTAGAGTCGTGTTTTGATGAAATCAACATGGCTTATACATTATCAAGTTTAAATAGCACCATTACGAAATTGTTTTGCGATAGCGAAACAATTACCTGATGTACTTGTGTATTTCCCCAACTCCGAGGAAGGACGGAAAAAAAACACCTGACCATGTGACTGCCATCAAGGCAACATAGAATCTCTTTCTAGAGCTCAATTCAATAAACCACTTTTTAACACGGTGACATCACGCGACATATCATCTCTGTCTAATCATCGTACGATACGTCGACTATCGCCTTGCAGTTTCTGGCAGCCACCACCTCTGTATACATTCCTGATAAGGGGGGTCTAACTTTGTGCTTCGGTGCTGTGTGGAATCCCATATAGGTTTCACTTCAATTAATCCCCGAATATCTCATAACGCAAACATTATCAGGGACTTTTGTCTCTGGAGCAGTGGAGCCTTATCAGGGGCCAGCGCATGCAAAATCAGAAATTCTCTCTAAAATTCTCATAACTGGATGACTGGGCAAGTCATGTTCAAAGTGCGTGTGGTTCGGATCTGAACTGATAAGCGACGATGTTTGGGTTTGGCGCTTATGCGGAGCGACGTTTTTTTTTTCAGAATAAAATTGTGCAATTCCTGAGATCGCGCCACACGCCAACGGCCAGTCATATGAAATTCGAGACCAATCAGTTGTTTGTTCCCGGGTAGCAGCTTAGCCTGCCGCCGCAAATCACTACATGGCTGGCAATGTAAAATTACCGCGAATTGGAATTTGAATCTTTTGATTTTGATCGATGTTGTTGAACAGTGATTGAGGTGTGCGTGTTGCAGTGAGATCGCTAAATTATTTTTATTTGCATAGTTGTCTAATGTAAGCCCTGTTTTTTTTTTACAGAAATTGTATCCCCTCTTGGCATCTTATGTGCGCTTCATATCAGCCGACTCAACAAATCTTCGAGATGTCCTCGCTGCCAAAATACCAAAGGAACAGGAACGTGTCAAGAGCTTCCGAAAGGAACATGGATCAGTCAAAGTTGGCGAAGTTACTGTCGACATGGTAAGTGGATCCCCAAAATCGTAGGAAATCTATTAAATATCGCAAAAGCTCAAAGTTCTTTCCAACTCCATTCAGTAACAAAAAAAAAACACGAGTAGTTGCGCGGAGCGCCCGTTTTTCTGCTCTAGCCGCCTGATTTTATTGATTAAGCGATCGCCGCCGATTAATTAAATTGCCGCTGCAAATCCATTGCGGTAACCAAGTGGCAGAATCAAATGCCTCCAAAGTAGAGAATAATTTCTCGACGTGAACACCTTGTTAATTGAATTACTTAACCGTCTCGATGACCTCTTCAGTCTATTTATTTGATCGGGACAGTTCGACTTGGAGTGGCGACGATAAAATGAAGCCAGGCCGCTGCATGGCCGAACGCCAGCGATTAAATTACTGCATAGGCATGAATCGGGAATACTGCACTGAGACTGAGAGGAGAAGCTGTTTTTGCTTGCAGCACGATCATTTGGAGATTTGTGCATTTAGAAGGACGATCAGAGCAATTTTGCACACATGGACGACAGCCGTTAGTGGTGTAGTTAGTCTTGATGAAGGCTTGATGAGTCTATTTAGGTGGTGGCCGGTGCTGTTGCTCGGTTTATAAGATAATCGTAGCCATTAAAAATGATAACACCTCGTTTTACTGTTTATTAGGAAAAATTGTGACAAAAGTAATTTCACATGGGATTTCCAGAAGTTATCAGAAGACGAGACTAGATAAAAAAATGCACATGACTTCATGCTAATTTCTTCATGGCAATTTGAATTTTATTATGCAGGTTAAGGTTACTATAGATGCTCAGTTTTCTCGAGATATTAACCTGAGCGGAAGTAATTCAAAGAATGAATAAAATCATTGCCACTCAGCTGGAAATCACAAGAAAAGTGTGCGGCGTGACTGCACAGCTTTATGGACGCTTTTATAATACTCCAACATTAATTAGTACCCTGCGATGTGAAGTAAATGAAATTAATGGATCTTAGGTCTAATGACGGTATGGACTCCAGAACCTGCGGCAAATCGATCTCATTCTTCGAAAGTTGAAAAATGAAGACAATACCGACATCCTTCTTCTAGTATGAACCGAAAAATTGCCCACATTACTTTTTCCCTTGTGACTTTCATACTTTAACTGCCAAAGAATGTTCCCATTCATTCTTTTTTCACCGAGAAATTTCTTTTTCAACAGATGTACGGTGGCATGAGAGGTATTAAAGGTCTTGTCTGTGAGACATCAGTTCTGGATCCCGAGGAAGGTATTCGTTTCCGTGGACTTTCAATTCCGGAATGCCAAAAAGTTCTACCAAAAGCTGAGGGTGGAGAGGAACCATTACCTGAGGGTCTATTTTGGCTCCTTCTAACAGGCGATGTTCCAACAAAAGCTCAAGTTAAGGCCATCTCAAAGGAATGGGCTGAACGTGCAGCATTACCACAACATGTCGTTACCATGTTAAATAACTTCCCATCAACTTTACATCCCATGTCACAATTTTCTTGTGCCATTACAGCATTAAATCACGACAGCAAATTTGCTAAAGCATATTCAGAGGTGAGTAGTATTCGGACGGAATTTAAACTTGTTTCGAAATATATATATATATATAAATCAGTGGCCGTTGTCTACAACTTTCACGCGAGTATCTTCTCATTTCCTGAAATAATTGTTTTTTTCCATTATGTTGTGAAAATACTCACGTGGAAGACACTAGGACTGGCCAGATGAACCTTATCGCAAAGAATTAATGGAAATTTTTTCTGTATCAGGGTGTCCACAAGACTAAGTACTGGGAATATGTCTACGAGGACAGTATGGATTTAATCGCCAAGCTACCGGTTGTAGCAGCAATGATTTACCGTAACACATACAAGGGAGGAAAAGCCAGTGCAACAATCGATCCAAAACTGGATTGGGCAGCAAATTTCACGAAGATGTTGGGTTACGACAACCCTCAATTTATTGAACTTATGAGATTGTACCTGACCATTCACAGGTAAATTGTGTTTTGTTTTTAAAAATGCAACTGTGCAAATTTTGCAATGATATTTCTGTTTTACAGTGACCATGAAGGTGGTAATGTATCCGCTCACACAGTTCATCTAGTAGGATCAGCGCTTAGTGATCCGTATCTATCATTCGCTGCTGGTATGAATGGTTTGGCTGGACCACTTCATGGTTTGGCAAATCAAGAGGTGCTTGTGTGGCTAATGAAATTACAGAAGGAAATGGGAAAGAATCCGTCAGAAAATGAATTGAAGGACTTTATTTGGAAAACATTGAAATCTGGACAGGTAAGTCGGTTAGACTGTAGAGTACATGTAGATGGCAGCACGGGTTGGATAATAAGTTTGCAAATTGACAAATAGGTGGCGTTTTATTATTTGTTTCCTTCCCTTGTTATTCGTATAGAAATCGATGCTACTAATTTAGAGATTTTAAAATTACAAGAAATCTAATTATCTACCATTGGATTAATATCGTCAGTTTTTTTATGTTTTCAAAAAGACGTCTCATTTTGATATTAACAATATCTTTTGCTTGAGTTCTTATTCTTCAATCCCGTGCATAACTTTCTTTTCCCAAAAATAATTGGCCACAATTGCAACTTCTTCACCTTTCAATATTTTCCTAACCAGTTTTCATTTCATTTTCAGGTTGTTCCAGGTTATGGACATGCAGTCCTCCGTAAAACAGATCCTCGCTACACATGCCAACGTGAATTCGCCCTTAAACACCTACCAAACGATTCACTCTTCCAGTTAGTATCAAATATTTACAAAGTCGTTCCACCAATCCTCACTGAAACTGGCAAAGTAAAGAATCCATGGCCCAATGTAGACGCCCATTCCGGTGTCCTACTGCAATACTATGGTATGAAGGAGATGAACTATTATACAGTTCTGTTTGGTGTATCCCGTGCACTTGGCGTATTGGCATCATTGATCTGGGATCGTGCTCTTGGTTTACCAATCGAAAGACCCAAATCCCTGTCAACTGACGCTCTCATGAAGGCTGTCAAGAAGTAAGGTGTGCTGCACATCCATGCTTCGTGCATTTTATTTAAGTAAATTAACAAAGAAAAAAGGAAACAAGCGAACGATTTTCGGTGAACTATTTGTACGTGTAAGTGTTACCAGTTGTTGTTCAATCTGTACAGGACTTAGGAGAACCTACAAGTGGAACATCGAAGCTTTAATAAGTTTTACTTAATTATACTTAATTTATTTTAAATTTAAACTTAATTAGTTGCCAAGGAGAATATTTAAATAGTCGTCGAAGCAAAAAGTATAGACAGATACTAAAGAATCACCAAAAAACAAATAACCCCACAAAAACAAGCAGAAGTCACTTATGTCCCTGTATCTTAGGTGAGAGGTGTCCCTTGCATTATGTCAAAGTTTTATTCGTTTTTGAATAAAACGTACGTAAAAAAGTGTTGTATTCTGTGAATCTGGTACCTTTTAATCAAGTCCAATTTGTTAGCATCATTTGTGTCTCGACATCCTTACAAAAATGTCCCCCCCACCCCCGTGCACCTTTTCTACTCTGTACGCGTGTTTTGTAAGAAGAACTTGTAACTCAACTTAGATTTTGTAATATTTGTAAGGATCCAGACGATTATCGAAGAGCACTGGTAGACAGGTATCAAGCCGGGTATTGTATTCGAAATCATTATTTTTACCATCTAAGAAGACAAAGTCTGTTCGTGTTTGTAGTTTGGGGGACAGCCTCGAGTCCTCTCATATTCTTTGCTGTTTGTGATTGTTAGATTTTTCTCTTTCAAATTGTGGTAGATCTCTTTTTACAATTTCGTTAGCGCGGAATTATTATTTTCTCACATTATTTATGATAATTGTGTATTGGAGTCAAACTTACAGCTAACCTAGATCTAGCATTATTTAAAGTAGACAAGTTCGTTACGTTTTTAGGTTTTAGGTAACTCGCCGCCTGGCACACGAAAGTACAGTGCTCCCGCAAAAGAAACGGTTATTAAACGATTACGCCTAGCTTTAAGTCTTAAAAAAACGATGCAATTGTATTGTACGAATGTGTCATACCATGAAATACAAAATTGAAACACTTTTCTTCCCTTTTCACTTCTTGCTTTCATGTTTTTTGTGTTTGATGTAGTTTTTTTTTTGCGTAGGTCAGTATTGTTTCAAGCCCACAAGTGTTTGTATGACAATAAAATTTATACTATGTCGCTGTAATAAATTGGGAATGTATTACAATTAAAATTATTGGCGTATTTCATAGGGCAAGGAGCACTCCTTTCCATTTTCCTTTTTAGATTCAACCAGCCGATTTAGGTTAAAGGGGAAACGAATACTAGACTCATACTAGCAGTCTCTAGATGCAGATGGTTGTGGAAGCACGCACTGTCGCCAGCAAACACTGTTGATTAAAGAAAGAAAAAGTGTCTCAGAGCAAACGCTTCCCAGCTCTATCTATAGTTTTCGTCCTGCACTCTTTACGACTAGAGAATTACTTTACACTGAAAATCAAAAGTGAATTTTTTTAGGAATCTTTCGTTATCTTGCTTTTGGCTCCGTTATTTTTAGGAGCTACAGATTTCATTCCCATTGGAGGAGGAATGTGTAGACAGACTTATCGCAAAAGACGCCCGTTTCGCTGGAGATTCGCATCTCCCACCTAGCACATAGGTCCCTCCACCACACTTCCCGTATAACCAGTCACAAACCACTTTGTTTCCGCCACGCAAGATGTATAAAAGTACTTGTGAACGGTTACTCCTGAACGCTCTAAAACGTCCCCAAAAAGAACCGAAGGCGCAAAATTGTCCACAAACGAAAAGTGTTAAAATTTCCGATTTCTATGGTCAACTGCAAGCTAAGACCTACTCAGGATGAAATATGGAATTTTTGTCAGGAGCAAAAGACTTCTTACTATTAATGGGCCACCGTAATCTACATTTAAATCTTAATAAGTTAATGAGGTACACATTGCATCTATAGCTAAAATCTGGAGAACTGAAGTTTGTGAATTTGAAATTGAAACTATAAACAGCCGAAAATTAATATCAGCCCTTTTTGGACTCAAAGACGTTTTATTTTAGATCAATTAATAAGAAATACATCTAATAAACTTACTTAATAAAACTTATAGCTTGTATTTACCGATCTCAGTGCCCACATGGACGAGCAAAATCTTTCATTTGCAAAACTTATACCTTTAAATTTTAAGTCTAAAAAGAGAAATAATAGACTTGGCCAACGTCCAACGTTGACTTACCATTTTCTGTTTTTCTTTTAACTAACTACACAAAAATATAAAATATGGACTTGCATTTCCGTTGGACGCCGCGAGTAACTGTCAGGCCACGTTTACACGTAAATACCCTTCCTGTCCGCTTCTTGTTGTTATTTTATGCGGCTTCCATCCTACGGCTACAGTTTGAATACAGCGGTGAGACCGGATTGTCATTTCTCAATTTGACACTTTCCAGCTTAATTACTGGCGATTTCCTCTATCCAAAATTTATTGAGTAAGAAATAGAAAATGGCATACGATTTACAAAAGGAATCAGATGTTAAAGAGTACATAGAAAAGCTGGGAACAGAATATCGCTTCGGCTGTTATGCAGAGAAAAAGCCGGAAGGTA
>QYTT01083583.1:43101-68490 GCA_006980735.1 Dasypogon diadema
AAAATTAACCCAGTCTGACTGTAAAATGAACGTCCAAGTGCGTGGAAAATCTTGTACCATTTTAGGCTTTAAACGCCAAGTAATTCCGCATTTTGTCATTTAAATTTAAGAGTGTTTGTGTAGAGCATATTTCATTTAAATTTAAGCCACTAATTTGTGCATTTTCTGAATAAATAAATCTTAAAGAATTGCATTTTCTTGTTTTGATCAAATCCTCTCATGTTCTCTATGAATTCTGCTCTTTTTTCTTCTCTCTTGGTCGCAAAAACAACCAGAAAATTTGCCTACTGTCGATTCTGATCCCCGGGTGTTTTTGCACTTTTGGCTAAAATCCCAAAATCTCGAAAAACACCCGGGGAACATGATCGGTAGCAAGCAAATTTTTTGAATTTTCAGAACCTGTCAAATGCATATTCTAAACCTTACAATTTTAAATTTCTCACCCATCTGCCTAAACCTGTCAAATGCATAGTTTAAACCTTACAATTAGCTTCTCCCTTTTCCAGAACCCTCTTCTTCTTCTTCTTTTTATGAGAATTGTAAGGTTTAGGATATGCATTTGACAGGTTTTGAAAATTCAAAAAATTTGCTTGCTACCGATCATGTTCCCCGGGTGTTTTTCGAGATTTTGGGGATTTTAGCCAAAAGTGCAAAAACACCCGGGGATCAGAATCGACAGCAGGCAAATTTTCTGGTTGTTTTTGCGACTGACAGCGCCAAACAAAATGCACTTTTGCAAGAGAGAAGAAAAATGACCAGAATTCATAGAAAACGAGAGGATTTAATCAAAACAGAAAAATGCAATTTTTAAAGATTTATTTATTCTTTTTTCGTTTTTTTTTAACAAATCTTCTGCTTGGGTTTTTAAAAGGATAATTCAGGGAAAAAGGTACATGAAATAAAACATTTGAATCTATTGAAATGCCTTTTATTTTCATAAGTTTTCATAAAATTAATTTCGGAAAATTCTTGTCTGCTGCATCAGTTCCAATCAGTTGAAGACATCTGAAAGAAATAGAGAAAAGAATTTTTTAGTACCACAAGAACCACATAATTTGTTGATTAGAGTGTAATCAATGTCTCCAATTAGTGAACCACCCACAACCAAAACAAGCAAAACTAAAATGCAGCCAAGTTATCAATAACCAACTCAGCAGGAATGGGACACACACTCCGTACTTCTGTCAAGGCAGAGGGAATGAAAACCTTATAGTCCTTGGAGAGTTTTAGGTCTGGTGGCGATGTTGTTCGTTGTTTCGCGGTCCGCAGTTACCACCTTTAGTTTTTTCTTTTGTTTACAAAGTAAAATTCAGTGACTAATCCCTAAAAGGGTAGCCAGATAAAATTTTTCAAATGGAGGTCAACGATCTTGGAAATTCCGAACTTAATAGAACATCGGAGGACAGCCAATTCTCAGTTCAGAGGACCTTCGCCCGACATCCCTTCTCCTTTTCTCCTTGGCGCCTTGGTCACTAATTTTTAAGGGTTTTCTGGTTAAATCATTTAAAACAGGGAAATCGTTTGCTGCCCAGGTCAAAGATGGCGAGACATAAATATTTATGGAATACAAGAGCTAAAATTTTTGGAAATCTTATTTCGATACTCACAAAAAATGTTCATTCGTTCATTCCCAAAGTTGAAAAAAATCCTGGCGTCTTCGCGTGCCACTTCATCCTGCGCGGTTATTATTTAATTCTGTGGTGCATTTTCTAGACTGTTGCATTTCGCTTTCCTCGCTTTCCTCTTTACATTGAATTTGCTGTCGCTCTTGTCGGCCTCCAGATTTCTCTTCCTCTCGTGGCTCTTGAGGTGTTTCTGGAAGATGGACAAATAGAATTTTCCATCTTTGAATGCAGGAATCATTACCTTAAGACTACTGTGGTTTGTAAATTTATCCGGACAAATTGTACAAGCAAACGGTCTTTCTCCTGTGTGCTTTCGCTTGTGAATGATCAAACTTTCGGAGCGTGCAAACTTTGCGTCGCAGACTGAACAGACGTGCGGCTTTTCTCCGGTGTGTACTCTCTGGTGATAGGTCATTAAATATTTTCCTGTGGAGATACAAGTGGAACGAATTGTAGGTGCCTTGAAAATCTATGCGACAATGTACTTGCAAATTTTTTTCCACAATCCGGGCAAGTACAGGGTGTAGTATGAATTCGCAAATGAGCACAATACTCGGAATTTGTGGGAAATCTCTTTCCGCAAGTCGAGCATAGATACGGCCTTTCCCCAGTGTGAATCCTACTGTGATCCGCTAAATTGTATTTTGAGATGAATCCCTTTTTGCATACATCACAGACGTAAGGCCTTTCCCCCGTATGGTTTCGCAAGTGTATCCGTAAGCCGGAGTTGCTCCCAAAGTGTTTGGGACAATGGGGACACTTTAATACGTCTTTGACGGAGTGGTAATACTTATGGTTCGTCAGTGATTTTGCTGAGTTGAAACTTTTCCCTGAAAATGAGAACGTTTTACTTAAAAAAGGGTCTCTTGTAAAAAACCTGGACTCACCACAGATCGGACACGTACGGACTTTATTCAATTCACCAGAGTGATCTTCCATGTGTTTGCGGAGATGGGTCGTTAGCGTGAAAGACATTCCGCACTTCTTACAAACGTGCAGTCTGATAGGATCATGGGTTTGTACATGACGCTTCCACGTCACACGATTCGGGAATAGTTTGCTGCAAATTTCGCACTTGATAGATGTGTTAACTGAGTTCTCGTCTTTCTAAAATAATAGATTCTAACATTCTAAATTCACAACAGAATTCTCGCAATTATGAAACCTTGCTATTAGAACCATGCTCAGGAGTTTCTGTTTCAATATTTTTGGTCTTCACAGCCCTCCCTTTACGTGCTGTAAAACACTGGATTAGAGAGGAATACGACAATTTCAATCCAACTTACAAGGCTTCTTAAAAGTGGGAGGGATTTCGATGTGTGTTGAACTAGAAATCTCCGCACTGTCCTCCAGAATTTGCGCTTCGAGGAAGTTTTTGAATCCAGACTGGTAGGAATCGCCAGTGGGGCAAATAACAACATCTTGCTTAGTTTTTGAATTTTTCAAATTGAGCACACGTTCCTTCCCAACCTGATTATTTCTTTTACAATATTTTTTTATACCACTTGTAATGTAGCTTTTATCTGCAGGTTTTTCATCAATGCTCTGCGCTAAGTAGCTCCTAAGGGTGATATCAGAGCGCTCACATTTCTGCTGCAATCGAAATGCTCGACTCAGTTGTAAAACGCATCGCAGACAAATGGATTCTGGAAGTCCATCACCAACTTGAACCTGAAAGAGCCGATATCAAAACTATTCTTGGTACTGTTTAAAATTTACATCGATCATTGCAACAGATCTCAGCATATTATCCAGACGTGTACCGTATAATGGACGCATTCCTCCGTGTTCTTCTACGCAAGCTCTGCATATTAACTCCAGGTTCAAGTTATCGAGATTCACTTCTAAATCCCTAGTTCCACTGGCCGTTGAACGATTTCTTGACACGGAACTAGAAGCAGTACGATTGTTATCACAAATCCCGTGCGCTAAGTATCTCCTTAGGGAATGATCAGAGCGCTCACATTGCTGCTTAAATCGAATCGCCCGGTTCAGATCTGAAACACACTGCAGACAAATCGATTCTGGAAGTCCATCACCAGCTTGGACCTACCGCGGCAGGAGAGATATTAAAACTGTTATTGGCACAATAGATTAATACCTACATCGATTCTCGCAACAGATCTCAGCACATTATCAAGGTGAGAACTATACAACGGACGCATGTCCTCATGCTCTTCTAAGCAAGCTCTGCATATTCTCCCCAGGTTTAAATTATCGAAATTTTCATCTAAATCAAAAGTCTGTGGACTGTTCATTGAAGGAGTTTTTGGTACGAAACGAAAAGCAAATAAGAATAACTACAGCATCCGAGATATCACCCATCACCCAGCATCTTAAAAGCACCGTACAAAACTGTACGTGTCAAATATTCGACTTCAAGAACTATTCTTGTTCTTGTTCATCCAGGACGGAGCACAGCTAAGTCCCACACCTTAAAGGCATTGAAGACACCACCTGACCTTTAGAATAAACTATTTTGCCTATTCCTACTTCCGGTTTCCAGTCTAATAGCGAATGCTCTCTATTGAGATAAAATCCGTAAAAGATGGCTGCTAAATTGTTGCTTTTTAGAATAGGGCGTTCAACTGCCACTACAGAGGCAAAAGAAGTTGCGTGCGGCAAAATCCGGATTTGAGATTTTCTAAACACAAAAAATCCGAATTTGCTTTGATGTATAAACACACCCAGGCAGGAATATTCCTAGCAATGGAATCTACATATCCGTTGCCTTCTACACCCAGATGCACACAAAGTGAATAAAAATTCCCATGTTACGAAAGCTCAAAATTAACGTGTTTTATATGAAGAACGAAAGGAGTGTGACTAGAGGAGAAAGGATGGATTCGCTAGCTAACAAGATGAGGTATTTTCCTTTATAGTTGAGCTCTTTGAGTCGTTGAAGTCAGAGAGACTGATAGGGAAGGATAAGAGTTCAGGTAGTGGAAGTGTGCGGTAGGTGTGGGAGGAGCAAGTTCTTGAAATAAGACTGAACAGCTTTATCTTAAGAATTTTCCTTTGAACCAGAGACACTAGAGACACACTCGTGCCAAGCCAACGAGAATGGCGCGGTACTGAATCCTACCTGAAGAAGAGTAGAAGACCTGAAGGTCTAAGAAAGAAGGGAACATATGACGTCAAGAGAGGATCACCACATAGGAAAGTAAGTAGCATTTTACCCTGATCTCCTTTCAGTTTGTGATCTAAAAACTAAAGGGTGTAGACTTTCTGTTAGCTTCCTTTTCAACGAAATAAAGTTGAGACCGAAGGGTGATCCGTTAAAATAAAAAAGTTGGGATGAGCATATCCAATTTGTTAGGTCCTTGGCCACAGTGGAGCCCGAAAATAAAAGGTCTTAAACAGGAGGCAAGAAAAAAGAAATACGTTTCAAGAGAGGAATCAACGTCTGACCACAGACATATTCGCTTCAACATAGGATAGAAGCATGTACATAATATGCGAGAAGGGCAGAGACTAGAGTCTTCAAGCTCACCGATAAATGCTCCTACCGTTAGTTATTTGGCGTAAGCTCAAGGGGATTAAAGGAGAATCAATAAGAATTAAAGCTAGCAGGACTCTATAATCAATCAAAAAAAGGCATTAACGTTGAAAGGAAAAGGGCTGAATACAAACAAACCCTAACCGAGTACAACAATTAATTGAGGAGGTCTTTAAAATAAAAATAAATAAGTTACCTAAGTTAAGTTCTGTCTCATTCTGGCTGGGGTCAAACAAAAGCTAGGGCTACTAAACTCTTCCAGAACAATGGTGTAACTAGGGGGTGCGGGGAGTGCAACCTGCAACGGGTGATGTTTTTATTTATTTATTTTAGAATGCAGCTCTACACATGTAAGAAACATGTTTTCTTTTATAAAAATGTGCAGGAAAATAAAAATAGAATGCAAAGTAGCAAAGAATTTTGGAGAAACTAATGACTAACTAGAATTACTAAGTACAAAATAAAAATATAAGGAAAAATGATGAAAAAAGATACTCCTTATCCTCGAAGAGAGAAAAGGAAGTATGAAAATAGGACGAAAATCTCCGGATTTCCTTTGAGAGCTTAACTAGGACCGAAAGTGAATTGAATTTTTATCAATTTAGTAACTGTACGTCCCTTTTGTAATTGTCATTTCTTCTTTGACTTGGCTGCCAAGGCAATTTTTGTTCGTTGAGAAATTTGTGGGGCATAATCATGAAAATAAAAAATGAGCCGTTTATTTTGAAAGTGGTTTAAGTCCACTTTTACAACCAGTGCAAAAATTAATTTTAAATGGCTTATTTTACAGTTACATTTCGATTTTTACTAAAATTGAAAAGTGTGACTTAAACCACTTTCAAAATAAACGGCTCAAATAAAGAACGGCTGGAAAACGCCACTCGTTTCCCACAAAGGAATTTTTCCACTGCACGAGAGTCAAACAAATTTCTTAATCCTAGAACCCAAACGTTTTGTGTAATGTGGAGGGAGAAAGGGTGACATCAATGTTAGATGTTAGGAATGCCACTGCTCCAGAGTACATGGGTTTAAGCAGAAGAGGTTACAGTAAAGTGGCGAACATTTTGACTGCTCACTAAAAACTTAATACCACCCTCCCTAGTTTGGTGTGATTAACAAATTTCCTGCTCCCTGTGAAAAGGAAGAATTGGTACATTTTTTGAACGATAGATAAAAGGAAAGGAAAAGTTGAAGTTTAAGGTTTCTATTGCAGGATTTTGTAAAATGGACTTGTTCTCGAACCGTGAGTTATGGATAAAAAGGCATTCACTTTGAGTTATTACGTTAGCTTCTTGTCTTAGCAAAGTAATTACTTAAAAAAGAAATCAATTATTTGAAAATCTTTTTTTTCTCTAAAATTACAAAAGCAACTGTTTTTGTTTCGAATGTGGCTTTAGTCGCAGATGTGATTGTTGTGAAAACAGTTTTCCATGGAACTGGTCATTTCAGATGAAATTCCGTAAAACAAACCGATGCAACGCTTCCTCGTTATTGCACTTTTGTTTACAATTTTTTGTATTCTAGCAGACGTTTTGAATCAGATACCAGAGGAATCTACCAGTTTTTTTTTAAACATTTTTCCTGCTTTTCGTCGATATGTTATGAAAAGAAATTTTCAATCGAGCACTGACCCAGGCCCAAGAAAGTCAGATATTCCGGATTAAAGTGATTTCGTGTGGGATTCTATCGAAATCTTTACGAAATGGGCTATCAGCTGATTCCGTCCAAATGCAAATTTGTTTGCATGCGGGTCTTATCTAGAGCAAACATTACTAAGGACAAAGATTCGTCTATTTCTAGAGCAGTCGGCCAGTGCAGAGTCGCAAAGTTCATGGCTGAAAATATCATCCGAATGTAAATGTAAGTGGAAATGGTGTTGGTCATTGAAATCGCTGAACCGCCACTGGACCTGAAGACGATTCTGATTCAATTAGAATTGCTTGGTACGGTGGACAATGTTCGGTGCACTTGTGGTGTAATGAAAGATTCTAAACGCGCTGGACGAGATCAGACAGTAGTTCGCTAGTGGCCACCGATTCACAAACATGGAAGACTATTGGGGTCTCAGTGGAACAAATGGTACCTAAGCAGTTTCTTTTTAAAAAATTTTTTTCTACTTTTTCTTACAAAAGAAATTAGTTTTTTTTGTGGATCTGAATCATCGCTTCTAAATTAAGTTATAATTGTAAAAATAATAGTAAAGTGATAAAATTTGTAAAGTAAAAGAAAAAAAAAACATGGCCGCCATTACAATAAATTTTTAATGAAATCGGTGCTGTGCCTAACACTGCACAAGTAGTGCTAAGAAGTGAGGATCGTTTTTTTTTCCTTAAGAAAAGGAATCTGAGTATTGTGAAACATTTTGAATTGAGGGTGCTTTTTGTGCCAGTGTTCTTAATAAGTAACAACAAATTTTAATAAAAAGATAACCCAATTACGATGTGATTGTGGGGCTCTGTCACACGCCCGCCATAGAGCGAGATGAACGATCGAAAAATGTCAGTTGAGTTCGCAACTTGAAGGAATAAAATGACACGAGACGCAACGTAAAAGACATTTTCGATTATTAAATTAAGTGAACTGAATTATTGTGATTGATATGCTCTAACGAACGAACACACCTTTGAAGGAGCCGTCGTCGTATGGACGTGGTGTGCACTCAAATTATATGAAAATCTTTGTGACTTTGGGAATTGCTTCCTGTGAATGTATTTGTGTGTTTTCGATCGAAGGAGATTTGTTAAGAATTCCATTTTTCTTTTCTTTTTTTTTTGGTTGTCTCCATTTTATAGCATCCGTTGGCACTTTTAATTGCCAGGAATTAAGAAAAACAGGAATAAACAGAAATTTAAGCGATAAATGACATAACTTGAGTGCATCCGTGATCAATTGATGGAAGATCACTGATAACTTTTGAATATTGTGCTCAATGCCTGACTACTTGTGGTGATTCTGTTGCGTTTTGATAGGAAAAAAAACAGAAAGCTCTTATTTGTTGAGAAGTGCAGTAATAAAAGATGCAGATACCTGCAAAAAAAAAACGAATTGATCGGGGTGGAGTGTTGCGGTTGGTGTCTACGCTGCCATTGATCTTCCTGGGATTATGACGTGGAAGTTAAGATGTCGCCAGGATAAGTACACGTGCACTCTTCTTAGATATTAAGAGAAAAAAAAACAGTTCAAGTGACAAAGTTCACTTCTTATTCAATTTATAATAAATCATAGTAACTATATTTCTTGCTTTTCGGTCTATTTTTGTAATTAATAAAAACTCGATCCAGTTTTGAAACTATTAAAACTGCATATAAAAAAAAGATTTAAAAAAAACGGTTTCTATTAGCTCTCTTTGATTTGAACAAGTAAAATTTCATAACTAAGATTAATGCAAGAGATCAGTACTACAAAAAATTTTTAATTTATGCAATTCCGTGACCTTGATTATTTGTTAACTCCGAAGAATCTTACATTCTCACTCGTGTGATATCTGAAATTAGAACTTTTCTACTCAAATTGAAGAAAAGCCCTTTTTCTAACAATTTTAGCAGGTGTTTTCAAGCACAGCTAAATAGTACGGCTTATTTTTCGTAGTTACGTTCAGTATCGTAAGCTCAACTGTTGCAGTCGGGTATCTAATTAAAATAGAGAATTTTTCGAGTGTAAAAAATTATATTTTATCAGAATTTGATTTGCTTTTATAATTAGTAACAGAGTGGATATAATTGGTATGACATTTTTTTTTAAATATTATTATTAGAATGGTCTCGTGTTTAGCAGATTGGGAAGTTATATTTAGAAGACTGCGGAATTCTTTTAGTGAAAGTAATGAAATTTTTAATTCCTAACATTATGTTCACCTGACTGGAAACACATATCTGGGTGCCCGCAGACTCTTTTATGAAGCTAAAGAAACTCACTTCTTCCAGTTTTATAAATTTACCTTTCAAGGTAGAACAGCTTCATGCCTTCATACAGCATACCAATCGGAGAGTAAGTGTTATAAAATCACAGATGGACGACAATCATCGTTCCTTGCGTGTCCTATTCGATAGTTCAGAGGGTAGTGAGTCTCATAGAGAGCTCCATTATCTAAAAATGATCTTCTATGGTATGTTGTTTTTCTGTGTGGATGTTTCTATGGATAACTCTGTGATAAATTAGGAAAAATTTATGATCTTCCACAACGTTTATCCACTAACGTTATCGAACACCTGTTTAAAGCCAGCAAAAAATCTGGTTAGAAGGCAGGACCAATTTCTTTTATCGGCTTATTGGAAATGCTGTTGTTGGCAGAAGTGTTTTGTCTTTAAGGTTTCTCTGCAGTTTTTCAGCAGGAGTTTTAAGACCCACCTTTTCTAAATGGAAAAAAGCGCTACCTAAAATTCAAGTGGTCAACAAGAGTCATACCAAGCACATTTTTAGAATAGGGCGTCAAAGCGATGCAAACGGTAGAGAAATCTAAGGCATGCATTAAATGCCTTTTGAAATATAAGGGAACTAATAGAATCTATGGAACTATATAAACTGTTGCAGTAAATTATAAACGGTATGATTGTAATCACCCCTCGGGGAGGCTCTTTTCCGAATTTAAGAACCCTGGCCAGCTTTTTTGTCTTCGACATAAAATGAAGAACAATATATCTTACTATTCTTAAACCAGTAAAGAAAAAATTAATAATTTCCCAATAACATAATGCTACTAGGGGTGTTTGAACGGAGAGTCCTTCGCTCTATTTTTGGTTGTGTCCGAAACAGAGATTGTGAAGGACGTACCATCAATTTCTTGTATGCGGCTCCTAACAAGTTAAACTCAAAGAATCTGGAAGGCTTCCCTTGGTTACATGTTCCGAATGAAGAATCACAGGATATCCGAGGTTGTCCTCAGTTTCCGGTTATCTTAAATGTCGAATGGTGAAATCAAATATCATAATTTTCCATCAAAACTAACTTCTGAAATTAGCCTATCACTGAGTGATTGGAATTAGGATTAACAACAGAGAAGTAAAACGATGTTTTCATGCTTATTTCATTATAAAAATAGCCAAAGATATTAGAAAAGAAGCTGCCTCAACCGCCACAGAAGACACTGTTCGCATATCTTCAGCAACATTTAAATAGATCTTCATTGCGATTCTCGACAATATTTTTTCGATTATTCTTAATCCTACTCTTTGTGATCATACTATTCAACCATTGCACAAGCCAAGTCTTATAATAGAGGTATATGCTTAAGAAATTGAAAAGCAATAGTTACCTTTCATGTTGTCTAAGGGTTGTTTTCATGTGAACCTATTGCCTAGGTACTAGATACAGTCTCATCGACTTTCTTTCGAAATCTGTTTGCCGATTTTAACGTAGTCATAATTTTTGATTCTATGTTTCACTCATTGCTATGCGAAAAGCTCTTCACTTCAATCTATTTAAATTCATTATACCTGGAATAAAACTTATTAATAGTAGTTAATATTTCTAGTCATTCAGAGGCGATACGTACCAATGAGTCAATTTCCAGCTTTGATAATATCCCGTCTGGTGTTCCTCAAGGGTCAATTATCTCTCCGCTCCTATTTTCACTTTTCCTTAACGAGCTTACATCAGCTATTCAAGGATGAATTGCAGAATGGAATTTTTCAAGTCAAAAATGATTCAACCTGGGGACTTGTTGTCATAAGCAAGCTGTGTGATTGGATTTAGCAAGATTTATGGAACCTTCGCTGTTTTTGACTATCTTTTTCATTTACAAAGCCAGTCGACTATGTGGATAAATACATCAGGGGTAAATTCCTTAATCGGTTGACTATGCCAAAAATTATTGACCTTAATTTTAAGCAATGGTAAAGTGTGAGTATTGTAGACAAATTGATCACAATGTCAGTAAATTACAATAATAATATCAACAGTTTTGCAACTGCTTTGTAAACATCACATTCCTCTCACATGTCAACAACTTAAAGTAGGTCCTTGTCATTTCCGGCCATTCAAAACGAGGAAGCATAAGATTTACGTGTGAACCCGCCATCATTAGTGAAAATTACTGCAACAAATCATAGAAATTTTTCGATAGTGATCTGTTGATCGTGAGTTGAAGAAGTGTTGTCAGTCGATCAGGGAAACGGGCGATAAAGACGTACAATTTAATTGTCGGCACATAGGGAGCACACAATGAAGAATGGAGCCTGCCTTAATTCAGAATATTAGAATCGTTGGCGTTGCTTGCTGTCGTCGTTGTTCAGTAATTACCGAAGATCTTCCCAACTATGTTGCAAATATGCATTCGAATGCTACTTACTTAACAAGATGTGATACGATGTGTGAGCCGCCAATTTACGAATGAATTACTGAAGGACAAGTAAAAAACAGCAATTGGATGCGTTCGATTTGGTTCGTTTCATAAGTGGTCACCCCCAAGGCAATAGTATGATGCACACACAGAGTTTGACAAAAGATATCTAGAGATGGCTAAAGACATTAATCTCTGGGGAAATGAGATAATTACGGAAGTTAAGACTCGTGCAACTTCTCGTCGGAAGCTGCAAGTAAATTAAATCATTCATTTAATTGAGTTGTGTGGGATTATTGCATCTTTCATCTCTGGCTTCAAGTTGTTCGGACTCTGTTTAATTTTTTAAGAGTTAGTCCAGCGGTTAGTATGGAACACTCGTGACGCCATTGCGTCCGAAGATATGCGGGTGATTACGATTACTGGAAATATTGAATCTTTTCGTGTACGGTCGACATGGTTGGGAAAAAATCATAAAAGAACATCTATTTTCGGTGATGCGCAAAATACATGACGCTGTATAATCGCGTGACTGAATCGATGTTTGGTTATAATTGTCACAAAGTCTATTATTTACCAGTTCAGTAATTTTATGGCAGTAAAATTTGATTTCAGGTATTTCGTGCACACACAGACACACAAACTCAGTATAAAACTGTTTCCGGTCTTCCTGTTCTATCAACTTATTGACCCCCGACCCACCGTCTCTGCCACACTTCAAAATCCATTCACAGGACAAAAACAGAACAATCTTCAAATTTTATTGACCGCCACCATCAATAATTCGTCCATTTACCCTTTAATCAAATTTTTGGTGCGTTTTTACAACCGAATTACGATTGATATCTGTGTTGACCGCCCCTGGCACAGCGAGATGACCACAATCAATTTACCAATTGTCGCATCCATTGCTGCTCTTGTAATTAAATTGAATTTTAAAAAGTGCTCATTCAGCTGAGACGACATGGAAATCCGATTGAATTCTGATTGTTTACGTGAAGGTACGCTGCCGGTGTGTCTTGACTTCTATTTTAGACCTTTTTATAAAAATTCATAGAATGTTATTGTTGACCAATGGGAATGGATGAATGGACATGTGGAGGAGGACGTAAACATGAGTAATCAATTGTCGAAAAAATCTCAGCATTGTTGAGCACATGCACGTTCTTGTTGTTGTTATTGCTGTTGAACTTGCTTTCGGTTTTAGAATAGAATTTACATTCAAATTTTGTTTAGGTTGGTATTTAGGCAGAGTATCTTAAGACTGCAGATTTCTCGTAATTTAAGCGCAATTTAGGAATAATATGGTTGATTGTTGACTGAAAGAAACCTAGCCCGTATCCTATGATCTTATCAATCACATGGCGAACTGAAGATGCTATGAAACCTGTTATTGAGATTTTTTAATAATAGAGCAAAATTTTGTCGAACGATCGCTTAATTAGTACTATTCAGACGTAATTACTCTGTATTTTTAATGATATGCAAAAATTACGCCTGTTCCCCTTTGGACTTACTACAGCTCACTAAGCGAACGTATCTAGCTTTAGATCTTATTATTTATTTTTTAGACACCTATTTACTGAGGTTAGTGATTTTGTATTAGTTTATCTTTGCTACTATTTTTTTTTGCTACTATTTTTTAAATGCATTACGTGAAATTAGAAAAGTATAAAAAAGGGAAACAAAAATCAGGGTTAGTGTAAGTGAAAGTGTGATCTTGCATTCAATCAGCAGAAAGGCTTCACAGATGAAAAATACGAGTTCGAACCGTTACATAGGTTTTATAGCTTACTTTTAGTGCCTTTCTATATCTTGAATCCTTGATGAATCGCGCAAAGCGACCAAAACGGGATGGAAGTATATCCATGCGTAGATGACGTTACCTTTATCTATTTTTGCATTTTTAAGGTGGATAAACATTGTCTCTAGTAATGATCTACGTTTGAGAAACTGTCTTGGTCCTGTCTCAGTGCCAAATGGGTGTTTTCAAACATTCTATCCTATGAAAATCAATTATAAATATAAATGGTTGCTACTTGATGATAACGGACCACAAACCTTGTCCTACGTAGCATTCGACCGGGAAATGTTAATAATATACTTTAAGTAGTCGATCACATTCTCCTTACAAAAATTGATCAGGAGACCCCATAGAGTCGATCATCATATGTTGGAACACGTCTTCCTGGGTCGTCCTCTATCTCCATAATCGTAACTTAACTTTTCTTATCCACTGTATGCATTTTATAAAGTGGTATAGCTTTTGCCGAATTTTGTGATCCCTCGGGGAATATTCAATAAAGTTTTTACTTTTCGTACATGTTTATCCTGTGTTATTAAGGAACCTGAAAGAAGAATAGAAAAAATCATTGCACATTTTTTTCACCTGCAGAAAATACAGTTTCCATTATCGTCGTTAGATCTTGCGACAATTTGTTGTTATCAAAAGATATGCATGCATAGAAAATTAGTGCTATAAATAGAATCTGCTGTGACAATGTACATTTGCATCGACTATAAGAGAAAAAGTTCAATAGATAGGTCCCTTTAGAAACTCTCTCAAGATCGTCATCGTTCAAATTTGCGGAATCATTCATGAAATTTGTCTTTGGCAACAAAGTGAAAAATAAATGAAAATTAATTAAGGCGGGGGGAGGGGGGGAGGAACATTGAAAGCCCCAAGGGTCGTGTCCAGTAATTCTTGGCCGCTTACTAACGTAAATGTAAGCCAGAAACAGAATCTGAAGAAAGTCTAGAGATGATTGTGCGCATAGCATACACGTCTGGTTTTGCAATCGGGCTCGTTTCCGTATGGAGAAATATTTTTTTGTAGGTTGGATTTGTGCCCGCCACAGCAATCACAATATGCTCGGTGCGCTGGAGCTCCGGGCAATTCTTATTATTGTTGATTAGGAAATCAGGGTGGCACTTAAGGCATCTTTTTGTCATGAAGTTAAGGCGAATGAGAATCTTCTTGACGACTTATTCACTGTGCGATCAGTTGTAAGCATTTTGGTTCTACTTGATCACTATATTTTCCCTATACCCGTGTGTTTGCCGGATAAATAATTATTTTATAACATTTGTTGGAGAGCACAGTGAAAAATTAGGGAGTGTTTCGAAATTGCAAACACCCGAAAAGTATCTGACCATTTTTTGTGTGGTCATAGAGGATTTCACTGAACGCACAGATCACACATTCACTTTATAATAAAAGAATATTAGAGCCGAATGTTTAAAATAATTGTTATAGGACAGGTTTGAGGAAATTGTCGCTGTATTTCGATTGCCGGCATCTAACTGGAAATGGAAATGGAGATCACATCTTTTTTATGGAGATCAGCTAAAACTGGTAGGCTAGAAATCAATGGTTCTGAACTCATCTAAAGGCTTTACCTGTCTAAAGTCAATTTTGAAACCAGTTTAAAAACGGTATTATCACTATAAATCTATAGTTAGAGTGATTATTACCTTCTTATTTTATTCGGATCTAACGTGAGCGAAGGGGTCCTAAGTTTGTTTTATTCAATGTAACACTGCTTTTGCTGCCTGTAGTACAATAGTTCTTCTTTGACGTCTACCAATGATCAAGCTTTTCCAAGAATCCACATTGTAATTGATAGGTCCAGTTTCAATATTTCTCAGGGAAAAATATGAACTCGCCATCTGCGGCTATGATCAAAATTTTACATTGACTACAAAATTCACATTTTTCAACTTTGATTTGATATTGAATAACTTTTCAAGGATACAACTGACTGGGTACCGTTGAAAAGTCACAAGTGTCCTCTTTTAAATGAATCCTTGATCGTTATCCTGTGAGATCTTTGTAAGGAATTATAAGAATTTTACAAGGTGTATCTCCGTCAAAGGACGAAATCGAGTGAAGCTAAGACTGTAATGTAGTCTCCCTATATTTAGCGATCGGAAATGAAGATGAAGATTTTCCATATTCACAATTCATTCGTCTTTTTTCTCTCATTTTTATTTTCAAAGGCACTTCACTTTCACTTCACTCTTTTAGTCACTAATTTGAAATGTTTGCTAATATTGATTTGATCACAAAAGAGGAGAGGATAATAGGTAAAAAATGGATTCAAGGAAATTGAGATCAGAACCCTTTGAGGTCACAAATACTATAGATCGCACTACGTAAATTGTAACAACGAAAAAATAAAAAAAAAATAAAAAACCCAACCTCGAAAGTGTCGATTATTACAAATTCGTTTTTTAAATTTTTGTTCCATTAAGACTTGTGGATTAGAGATCAGAGTTTTTTTACGATGGACCTTTTCCTTAAAAGAAATCAATAATCTAAAACCAAGTCGAACACTACGACGCAATCTTGTAAGGAATTGCGGAAACATAGAACTCAATCTCAGCAAATTAATGGCATGACTGGATTGACTTTTTGTACTGTCCATGTCCTCCTCGTTACTGGGATAATGAGATGACGAAGAAACTCTTCAAAACCAGTATTAACTGATACCAAGACGGTGTCATACTTGACCGATTTTATTACGATTTAAGACGATGTGATTATGTATCTGGTTACGAAAATTCTATTTAATGTGGTTCATTTAGTTCTCATATATATAAGAGAGATCTTCTGTTTATCGAGTTGTTCCTGTTACTTATATGAGCATTTCTTTACAATCTGTTCGCCATGAAACGATCCTCATTCTCCGCATGCCAATTGAATTGAAGACAATTTAAGAAAGGTTAAAGCAAACATGGTGCCTTAATAAGGGATTGACGCTAATCAAACATCATAAGGGTAGTCAGTGCCATACAAAGTGGTGAATTCGACTGAATAGTAGTTATAATGAGTGCACGACGTCCACAGACAATTGGCTTTTAAATGAATGTTTATCATCATGACACACCACCGCAACACTTCCACGATGAACTTCCAAGAATATACCATGAAAAAACTAATCTATTCCCAACTACCCGACTCCTCTCTCATATCAGAAAGGAAACTATAATCAATACTTCAACACTTCTTTCAGGCATGAATTGCACCTTACCTGCGATAGATGATTTTCCAAAAGACTTTTTCACGGAAGAGGAGCGACAGTCTGGTGCTGTAGTACTTCATGTGTTAGCAAGTTTATATTTATTTGTAGCATTAGCTGTAGTATGTGATAAATATTTTGTACCTGCAGTTGAAAAAATATGCCAAGGTAAGACAGTTCGACATTGGTTGATGTTCGGAAAAGGACTAAAAGCCATGTTTTTGTTTTCCCAATTCCAGCGCTGAACATGTCGAACGATGTCGCGGGGGCGACATTTATGGCAGCCGCAACATCAGCTCCTGAATTGTTCGTCAACGTAATAGGTACCTTCATCACAGAGGGTGATATCGGCATTGGGACGATCGTTGGTTCGGCGGTGTTCAACATTTTGGCGGTGGCAGCGTGTTGCGGCATTTGTGCAGCCATGGTATGTAATTAAGGCAAATTGACGTTGTTTTTTGGTTTGTATTTTTTTACATTGTTATTTAGACTATTCCATTAGATTGGTGGCCCTTGACTAGGGACTGTGTGGCATACGGAGTTACAGTGGCGATCTTGATTTGCATTATGCATGACGAACGTGTCGAGTGGTACGAAGCACTTACCCTTGTCCTACTATACATCGTTTACATATCGATTATGTACTTTGACAAATCGTTTCAGAAGTGCGCAAGAGGTAAGCCTATGTGTTTTATGATCATTGGATTGATTTATAAACATTTCACTGCACATCAACAGGTGGCATAAAACGAGCACGTTCACGAAATACATCACAGGACAGCACATTTCAAACCAAAAACATCACAGAACAAGGTTGCACTTTTGTACTTTCTATTTTTTGAGCTATAACAATTCATTTATACTTGATTCTACCTTACTAAATCCTTTTTCTTGTGATACAAACAGGTGCCGTGGAGACGAAATTTGCCTGCTTGAAAATCGAACACTTTCAACAGAATGGAAACATCAACAATGAGCTCGCGGCAGTGACAGACAACCAGAAAAACACGACGACACCAAAGGCACCGAGTCCCAAAAAGAATGACGTCAAGGTTGAGGTGGATCAGCAAAATTTACCTCCTGCAGCACCAAATCCGGAGGTGCCCGAATTGGATGATGACTACTCTTTGATTCGATATCCGAAGGGAAAGAGCTGTTTTACCCAAACCACGTGGATTATTACTTGGCCCATCCACTTACTCTTCTTTTTTACGATTCCGGACTGCAAGAACACCAACAACAAGAAAATCTTCCCTTTGACCTTTATCATGTGCATCGTGTGGATCGGGTCGCTATCGTACGTGGTTGCATGGATGATAACAATAATCGGTAGATGTTCCTCTACATGCTCCTGTGCCTGTTATTAATTCCAATGTTTGTTTTTTTTTTTTTAATAAGGTGACACACTAAAGATCCCGGACTCGGTGATGGGAATAACTTTTTTGGCTGCAGGAACGAGTGTACCAGAAGCTGTTTCAAGTGTAATTGTGGCAAAGCAAGGTGAGTGTGAACACAGCCTTAAATTGAATTGGTGTAAAATTTGTTGTGTTGTTTTCAGGACATGGTTCGATGGGAATTTGCAACTCGATCGGATCGAACACATTCGATATCCTCATTTGTCTTGGAGTTCCGTGGTTGATTAAGGCCGCATTTTTGCCCATTCAACCGGGCCACCACTGGGTCGGAATCAATTCGGCTGGACTTGAGTATTCTGCAATAACCCTCCTGTCGACACTGTTTCTATTGTACATCACCTTTTCATTGAATAAGTTTAAATTGGACCGCAAGGTAGGCCACGCCTGCCTCATTATGTACCTCGTCTTTCTGGTGTTTGCATCCCTCATCGAACTGAACGTCTTCTTCAGAGTGAATTTACCGACGTGTGGAAGGTCGTGAAAGTAACTTCACCCCTTCATTTTTATTTCTTTAAGACAGTTTCGAGTAGGTTTTATTTCTATTTGTATTTTTTTGTTTTTGTTTTGATTTTTATTTAAGACGAAAGTAGGACCGGCATATGAGAAAAAAAAATAATAATACAAATTTTATCCAGGATCACCCAGGAAATCTGTTTTAAGTAAATTCTTAGGTATAGGACTGTCCTTCTCCTCACTGAAGTGTGTAAATATTTTAATTTAGGCGAGTTTAGAGGTAAACTATGTATGTATAGTATTTCTTGCATTATGTTTTGTATTTTATGACTATTTAGAGTTGTATTCTTTTGCTGTCGAACTTGCAGTGTCAACCTTTTCTCAAGAAATTTGAAGTGAAATGAGTGTTGGATCTCAAACTTTTGTAGAAAAATACGGGATCGACTTTATGTCGTGTTTATTTGTAAACAAGAATGTTACTGATTGTTCTCCTTGCTCTCGACGATGTTTTAATAGAAATTTGAATGAACTTAATTTGCTTACGAATCTTTGGGCAGCTTTTATACCAGTGATTTTTATTGTACAATTGTTGCTGCTGGTTATGACGCCAGTTTCACGGAATAAAAACTCACTCGTGTGAAAGCGATCAATTTAAATAATTTTATAAACAGTTTAACGGTTACATTTTTATGAAATTGTTTTATCACATAGCAATCGTCGGAAAGAGTAAAGAGAAAACTGTACACATTTGCATCGCTAATACTTCAACATATCTTCCTTTGTAGAAAAAGTACTAAAATTAGTAATATTTCCACTAAAATACATAAAGAGTAATTTTGTATGTCAAGATGTACATTTAAGATTAAGATTGATTCCGAGGTTAATAAATGATAAAGTGAAACAAACCTTTTAATTTGTGTAGTGTGGGAATGTCTAGACAACTGAAAAACACGAAAATTCAAAGAACAATTTTCTGAGAAATATGCAAGAACGGACGGACTTTGTCTAATCACTCTTCAAAGTCAAGATCACCATCGTTTCGTTCTATAATAGTGGGTATTTTATGATTCTATCGCCATCTTGCCCAGGTAGAGGAGTCTCGTGGGGAATACAAGTTCAGAACTAAAAGTATTATACATGCTACATCAGGAAAGTCATTTTTGTATAGCGAAATAAGATATGGTCCCAATATTGAACCCTGAGACACCCCATGAAAAACCCAGAATATGAAAACATGTGTTCCGTCTTCGTATAGAAAAGATATTCTAAATACATTTTAAACAGCATTTCCAAGGGATATTATGGTTAATGGAATTAAATTGCTTTGATGAAGAAGTGAAGCTGATTTCTAGCTAAGTCTTTCGAGAATCCAGGAGAACATATTAAAATATGATGATGAACACACTTTCCATATTTTCAAGAAAATAAATAGTAAAGAACTCTATAGTATAGCATAAGCAAAAATTCCACAAAATATTGCATTCATGAAAATTTTGAGGAATGAAAGAACTTATAAAAGTAACGTGTGGTAAGTAAGGAAGTAATTAATCACGTGTTTGAAGTTTGAAATTTCGTAATATGCTCTTGAGGTAATTGAGTTTGTATAATTCTGCAATATTGCTGTACATAATTGTTTAATTACTTTTGTAGTGTAAAAACTGTTTAAAAAAATCCGAGAGGTAATAATGATAAGAAAGAATATGATAAGAATAGAGCACATTTCAAGCGATTAGTGAACGAAACTGACGGATTAACTTTAATTACTTTAAATGAATTCTGAAAGAGCTCAATACCAGTAATAAGAATGTACCGGGTCGTTTGTAAACCGGAATGTAATTCTTTTTTTTTGATTTTGCAGTCTAAGAGGTGGACTAATTGCTGATGATGATGGTAATGTCACAAGCGATTTTTTAATTTAAACAGGAATTACAAAAGAGTGTTCTGTTTTCGGTGGTCTTAGCTCTATTTTTTCTTATCTTATGGTGTACATGTAAAAAACCAAAAAAAATTTATCTTTTCGATTTAATCATTTAAAGGAGTGACGAAGTTCTTTGATATAAGAAATTACTTACTAAAAAAAAATAATTGAATGCAACAATGTACCTTACGTGGAGGCGGCAACAATAGCACAGTAGAATTTTATCGATAACAAAGTTGCGATTATAATTAAATACGCCAGAATAAGAATTGGATTAGAAACGGTGTAAGCAATCTGCCGCCACTCGAATAATTCTTGATTACAAAGAAAAATTCCCCAATCACTTGTCAAAAAAAGTGAAATTAATTCCAATTCAAAATGGAATTTATCGAAATGATAACAGCGCCAAGGTTTGATAGCGATTTCTTGGATAGATTTATATTTCCGGGCTCGAATTTATACATGCAATTCTGGGGACAATTTCACAAGTCGCAAATATTTTTATACTCGGCAATCATGACCTATTTTTAATCATTTTATTAGGCTCCAAAAACCACTTTATTTCTCAGGCTTCCTTTTTTTTTCTTCCAAATTAACCACCTTTTATGGCTGTAATTTCGTCGAGGTGGAATGAAAGCATACAACAATCGAATTTGCGATGAAATTTATTTAACTGCAATCAAAAAAAGTCTACGGTGTCGACGAGGTAGGTACTATCGTGCCAGATCTACAATATTTCGAGTGTTTGTTTTTGTTTGTGTTTTGTTTAGATAAGTGATTCGGTGGAAATGGGAAAACTTCCCGCAGTCAAGGTGGATGGTGTATCCACCTTTCTTTATAATTGGAACCATAAAATTAAACAACTTTTCGTGTGTATGTGAAGTACCTCAAGTTTACCACCCAATTGCACCCCGCTTAATACCAAGATGTGTCAACAGCTGTAAAATCTTGAAATCATTTACTTGAGAGTTATTGGGGCAACTATAAAACTGATGGCATCTATTATGGGGAAGTAGAATTACCTTTAGACGGCCTTGTTTGCTTCGTTTAAATATTTTGAAACCGTCAAATAAAGCACATGGATTGAAGTCAAGGAGTTCCACAAAATTGACGCCCATTTGCATGAATAATACGCTCCAAAAATTCATGACTTTCGAAAATAGGGTAATTCACGGAAAGTTTTTATTCAAATTATGTGGAGAAAAGCGAAACATAAAGTGAACAAAAATGAGACGTAAAAGCAGTACTTGGACCGATATCAGCAACAGAAATTGCTGACTACATAATTTTTACGACATGCAGTCATAATAGCAATAATTTTTTGAAAATCCCCTAATGGCACCATCATTTTGGCTGAGGCTGTTCACAGATGTTGTGACTTGTTTCTTGGGGCTTTACTGTGAAACGAATTCCTTTATTTTCCTAATGTGAGGGAGACTAAGAAAAGGATCACATTTATGGATGGATTCACAAAAGATCATCCTATATGTTGCTACTTGTTAAAGACACTTCTTCGTGAAAAAAATGAAATATGAGTTTTAGTTGTTTTGGGCCTAGGTAGGCAGCCGATTTAAAGAGATTCCTTCTGCATGTCGCAAAGAGTGTGCAGTTGTTGTTTTCATGCATGAAAGTATTTAACATAAGAAGTATTAAAAATAAGATTGACAAACTACGGAAAATTTTTGCGAAATCTGATGTTGACACGATTCTTGTTACTGAGTCAATTGTGATGTCGATCCAGAGTAATAATCTTTTTTTGTAGAGATCGAAGAGTGGAAGTGGAGTTCGCCAGGCGAACCTTTTTTCATAGAGAAACCAATCAATTAAACCAATATTGAATACCTTTATACTATGAGCCACTGAGACCGGTGAAATTTTTACAGGAGTTATAAATAATCAGTAAAAGAAGCATCCTAGAGGAATAAATGGAACCATTTTATAATCAGCTCGCATCAAACAATCACGTATACACCGCAGAGCAACTTTATTTGGATCACGCCATATAACCATTATTGGTATCTCTACCGTGTTGATGATAAATATACTATTATCGCACTAATCTATGGCTACGAAGAATTATCGCAATTCTAATGAAATTCAACAAATTCCAGTTTCAGTTGCAATTGTTCTCTGCATGAATTCTTCATAATCATTACAGTAATTAAAATTATTAGACTGTATTAAAGTAAAAGTCAATCAATGCGCACTGACGTAAATAAATATTTCATTTTAACGATAGTATCTGTACTTTACCGCATTTGAAATTCAACTCATAAGAAATTTAACACGAATAATAAATAAATACCTTAAATATAACATCTGCATGATTGTCTCTTGGGATCAGAGTGAGATCATAGGACCTTCGTTCGAAAACAGAAAAACTTTTTAAATTTAGTATGGTCAGCTATTTTGTCGTTGATGAACACAAAGCTATCCACATTCTATTGGAAAACAGTTAGCGATTTAAAGTAGTAGAGTAGTTTAACGAAAAAACTAGATCTTTTTAATTATAAATAATATTGTTATAAAAAAAACTACGCCCAATTCATGCATTTCGATGTCGAATGAAAATGACATATGTCGTCGTTTTTTCACGCAAGTCGCTGCGTTCGATATCATCGAGTTGTTCGATACCAATAGAGTGATCGAAATGGATATAAACGAACGTATTTCTAACGTGTCCACCGGTCGTTGCTTGTGTTGTTTTTGAAAAATAGTTTGTTGGCGCATCAAGCCCTGTGAATTAAGCGCGCTTTTTTCCGTAAATCTAAAAATGTTAATTCATGCGTATTCTTGCCAGTCTATCAATTTAATTAGGTATATACAAATTTTACACTTCTGCCCATTGAACTTATCTCAGCACTTCCTAATCTTACAGTGCGAACAATTTTAAACTGGTGAAAATTGCAAAAACTGAGCTTAATTGAAAATAGGTAGAAAATGGTTTGAAGTTCATATGCCGGGTAATAAATTTTCCAGAAGAAATTTAAATCATCATTGATCATCGCAAAAATTTATTGTCACACCTGCCACTCTACTTCTAGGTATTTATTCGAATAGGTGACATTGCGCAATCTTTCTACGATTAACAAACAAATTGCCACGCGGTCAGGTAATTCACTTGACAAATCTTTATATAATCCTTTCACGTGTTTTTAGTATTCATTATTCGAGAAAATTACTGAAGATCAGAATACGTCAATCTGAACACTTTTAGGAATTTATGGCCCTTCAGAATTGTTTGAATTCCACTTACAAGAACGCTTCTGTGGTTAAACCGCACGGTGCTGTTTACAGTCCGCGTGAGCGATTCATCAGAATCACCAACAAATTAATTTTGAGATGAGTAAAATTCGCGTCGATCGATTCACGATCACGATCACTTGTCAGGCGTTAGATATAATACTTTATGCTCGTGCTATCTGATTGTAATGAGCGTTATCAGTTGCGGCCGATTGCGATAGTAAGCAAAGTTACTCAAGCCGATTACGATAAAACCCAAAGAGCTGATACCGCTTTAATATAGACGGCTGAGTTTAGTCAGTTCGAATAGTGTTGCGTGAACGTTTCAAGACGATTCCGAAAGGAGGACGTGATATTAATCAAAGATGATGATATCCATTGAAAGAGGGTCGTTTAGTTTGGTGCTCTGTTAAAGGACTACATAAATCAGGACAAATCGAGTGGTTTTGACGAGTGAACAGTTTTCTTGTGCTTGTGAAAATTTGTGCCATTAGTGCGAAATGGCCCTCAGTTATTCGTCAATCAAATTTTTGGCTTTGTTTCTAACTACCGTACAAGTTTCAGTTGGATACATACCAAACGGTAATGAGGATATCAAGTGTAGGCTTACCCTATTTTCTCCTTGGCAGAACTTTGATAGTACCAAATAGCACAGAAGGGAATCGAACTGTATCTAACATCTCAACAGGCAGTTCAATCAATATTCAATTCTAGGATTAATGAGGACTCGATTTCCCTTTGAAATAGTCTGTTGTGTGGTTTGCAACAAGTTCAGTTTCCGGCTCATTGCATCAGGACTTGGGGATTTGGAGGGAATCAGTTGCTTGTTGATGCGTTGATTATATTCAATTCAACCGTGGAATTGTATAGGGCAAGAGTAAAATTAGTGAACTGAATAATTTTCTGGTGATACGTAATACTTGGAGCTATTTTGAAAAACGCAGCCTATTCTCCGATGTTTACACGATGCAATAATTAATTATACAGGATATAGTTCCTAGTGTGAACACAAAAAACCCTTGGTTACCAGAAGTCATACCTGATAGCCCTGAAAATATCTCAGGATCTCTGTTAGCACCTGAAGATATGGCTTCGTTGTAGAATCATATGGAAACTAAATGAAAAACTTGTAAACCCATAAAAATCTTCACACTTTTAGTAAAAGCTTCTGCAAAAACATTTTAACGAATCTTGATTCCAGGTCTTCTTGATTCGATTGAGAAAAAAGAAATGTTTTTATATCGACAATTATGAAGCACTAATTCAAGGAAGGTCAATCCACTTCAATTCAGCTTTTTCGTTATCAGAAGGACGTAAGAACTTTTACTTGAGCAAAAAACTGATATCAGCTTTGCACAGGGGATTTACTTTATGTTTTGATTTTATGGCGTCTTTTACAACATATTCTCGTGAAGACAATTATTTATGACCATGACTCTGAGCTGAGAAATAGCCTTCTTAGGGCAGCATATCTACAGCTGTGAGTCATTAGCACTTTGGTGAACTAAAGTTCAAAACGAACAATAAAGTCATAAATTTCGGTAAAGATGGATAAGAAATAATTTCAGAGTAGGAATTAGAGTGATTTGAAGCGCATTTTTTTAATGGGGGTTTTGTCATGAAATTTTCCTCTTTAACTGTTCCTGGAATGATAAAAGTGTTTTGAATAAAAAAGTGATTTTCAGTTTCTATATCTTTTCGTGAAAAAATATGAAAATAGTTTATCGAAGAAATCAGTTTAAACACCTAAGCCACAGAGCACAGACTAACTCAGAAGTCTTATATATCTATGATGTACAAAGCCCAAAAATACCTTCTTCTTCTTCTCATTAGTAATGAGGCAATTTATTCTAAAATCGATTCTGTGGAGCACCGATGCTACTCTAATTGCTTAATTTTCTATTATCCATTGGAGATTGATCCCATTACTATAGTTCA
>QYTT01083584.1:0-11211 GCA_006980735.1 Dasypogon diadema
TCTATTTTTGTGTATTCTTATTACTATTTTATTTTCTGTAATTTTTAGTTTCTTTCTTTCAATAAATATGTTATATTTTGTTATTCTATTATTTGCTAAGTGTAAAAATGGATAGCTTCTTTGACGCAGTTTCGGTAGCTGCATGTCATTAAACATTTGGGTATGGCCAATTTCAAGGAAATTCTGTTCAATGAGCTCAATTTCCTCAATTGGCAAATTCTGAACAATACAACAAAGCAAAGTTGATTCTGGCCACCACAGCAGTCATCTCAAAATAGTATTTTCATTTCCCTCTTCTTTATCATCTCTTAATGAAGAGATATAGGACACGTTTCATTTCACAGTTTACATGCCTGCCTTCCGTTTCTGTCCATACCACTGACCTCTAATAAATGGATATTTCGTGCGGGGTCAGCTATACTAAACATAAAATACTTATCGAAAACAAGAGAGCATGTAAGTTCCATCACTTTTGGTGCCTTATGGGTAAAACTGATTTAAGAGTGCAATGGAGAATGCTTATTAGAAAAGAGACAGAAATATAAAACTGGCCCCATTTATCTTAATGCAGGTTGTGCAGTATGCGTAATCCATATTTATCTGTCAATGGGCCATACCAAAAAGAAAGCTGTGGACCACTGATGGACTAAATGAGCATATGAATTCTCGGATATATAAGACCTCTTTAAAGAAAATGTCTTGGATATACGATTTCCACACGAAAATCAGCCGAGAGAATGAAATTGCCGAACCAGGATGTAGTAGATTAAAAATAAATTGAGTGAAGTACTAATTTTTGTTAACAAACATAAAAAATTAATAGGCAAGTGCCTATTATAAAAGGTCTTTGTATTTTATATTATTTAAACGCAAAAGAATTTGTTTGCTACAAATAATCGTGTTGACAGATGAACAGACGAACATGCATAAATCGACATAACTTTTGATCCTGAGTATAGGAATCTAGTAACTTTTATGGGCCTACGATGACTCCTTCAAGGTGTTAAAACGGTAAACCAAACTTATTAAGGTATTTGTTATACAAACTTAAAAGTACAGACATAAATTCGTCATTGTAACGGAATAATTTTGTCTAAGGTATTGCTTAAACTCAGAGGATGATGCTATGTTTGTTGCTTCATTGTGTGTTAAATAGTCGATGTTATGTGTTCCGTTTTTTGTTTGAACTTTTGATGCTGCTTGGAATCTCGATTTCAGGGCAGCCACGCTATAGGCCCCAGGTCACAGAAGGGCCTCGTAATTTTTCCCAATAACGTATTGCAAGCTATATTTTCACTTGTATCGTTTGAAGAACTTTCAAGTAAGTAAAGTCCCTGTAGCCCGCTTATCAGTTCAATGCCATGGAATCATGAGACCAACATACTTAAGCCAACCTAAGATAGGAATCTGTGTTTTAATTGTAGCATCTTTATATTTTTCACCTTAACCTTTAGTTAATACATATCTTAATGTGCTCCACTTTCTATTCGCTATATCAGATATTTTTCAAAAGGTTTATATGTCGTTGTAGCACCTATAATTAATAGGTCTTTTACTTTAAGAAATGAAATATTGTAAATTTGAAGAACTACATCAATATATACAAGATTCCCGAGATATATACATATATATATATCATATAATAACAATGTTCGCAATACCCAAGCATGTGATGCGATGTGAAAAAGAACCAAATATAAGTACATACATCGGTGATATGTATTAGAAAAAATAATAGAACCGTTATCTGTTGTGAAACATGTATTTATTGTGAAATCAAAACATTCTATTTTGCGTAGTAAAAGAACATATAAGTCAACGTATTAAAGAAAACGGAAACACTGTTTTTATAACTTAAAAAAAATTAATAGTAAAAACCTAATTTCAATAGATTATACAGCTTTGCTTAAAATACAAATTAAATGTAAAATATAATATAAACGCAAATATGTAATATTAGTGAGATTTTTAGGATTGAGTACAGGCACAAAGTTGTTCCTTTGGTGAATATTCATTCATTTTTAATTTCATGCAGCTTTCGGGGCTTTCGTCATTAAGCGAACTTCTTAATTTGTTTTTAATAATCGTCATAATTGAAAATAATTGTTCACAATAGTAAGTAGATCCGAAAATTGTCAAGATGCCGAATGCATATATTTTCACTTGATAATAAAAACCAGGAAGACAGTTCCATGTTTCAAATATAATTTCTTCCTCCTTCGTACATTTTGAAAGATCCATCCACTGGTGTCTGACAGCCAATTTTCCTTTCTCTCTAGCTAAATTTTCTAGTTCTGACTGCAAATATATGAACTTTTCTGTCCATAGATCTTTGTTTTTCAAATCTAACAATGTGACTCAAACTGAGCTCTATCAATAGTTGGGAACGGTGTAAAATTCAACTTCGCTACTAGTGGCTTTGTTAAAAATGATAGAGTAGCTTTCTCAGATCTAAAATCTTGAAAGCGAGTGTTAAAAGGCTCTTGCCTTGTAAAAATGGCTGTGACGAAAAATGCACCGTTAATGCGTAGGATTATTATATTTGTTTGGCAATTGCAATATTGCAGTTAATTTTTCAGTATGTACTATTAAACTACTCAAGAGCCACAAGTATGATTCTACTATGCCGCATGCGGCTCGCGAGCCGCAGGTTGCCGACCTCTGCCCTAGATGTAGGGTATTATAGTTTTGAGCAAACGCTCGTAACGCATCAAAATATTCATGATATACAAAAATGAACTACATTGCCATTAATGGGAGAAGAAAAGAAATCGTTTAATAGATGTCCGTCTGTCTGTCCGTTTGTCTGTCTGTCTGCCTGTCTGCGCGTTATCTCAAGAACGCTTTAAGCTAGAGACTTGAAATTTGGTACACCGATACTTTATCAAAAATGAAAGATCAAGTTCGTAAATGGCCCAATTTGGAGAACTCCTTCATAGGGTAATATTTTCCTTGTAAAACGAGAACGCTTCGAAGTAGATGCATAAAATTCGGCACGCAAATACTTCAGTAAAATCTAAATATCCTGGTAGAAAATTAACCAAATCGGCCAATTCCTTCAGAGGGCTGCCACATGAAAGTCTTATTTTTTAAAGCCGGAAATGTAATTTTTTTCAAAAGTTTTTGCGATCAAGGTCACTGAGTCGGATTTCTTAAATTCAAAATGACGGATCCAATATGGTGGACAAGATTTTCTAAACGTCAATGGAATGTTGGCAAAGTGATGGATCTATAGGTTTTTGGGGCTGATGATTACGAATTTAACCCTAGCGCTTAAGAATTCAACATGGCGGTCGTAAATGTCACATTTTTCAAGAATTTCTCGATCATTATGGAAATAAGTCCATAAGGGTTTTTTGAGGTCGCTGATTTTGAATCTGGAGTCAAATTTTGGAGATTAAAAATGGCGGGTCCAATATGGCGGACAGGGTTTACTACAGGTCAACGGAATATTCACAAGGCAAGTTAAAGCTCAAGGGTGCGTAGACAGGTTGCGGATAGTAGGACTGCCTGCAGACTTGAAGGTCAGTTGCGAATATATAAGAATAAGTAGCCGCGGACAATTAACTACAAACGCATTATTTTCTTTTCCTCCCTACGTCTAGGGTATAACATAATTATTCTCAACCAATTATAGCTTCTTTCCTTGTTTTAAATTTAAGATTGAATCGTAGTTAACTGCAGAATTGCCCTAGTAAGGACGATAGTAAGTTTTATAACGAACGTTGAATTCGTTTAAACAAATTTAGTTCAAGTCTTTGTGATATTTTGCTTCAGGAGTTTTTTGTTCGCCCAGTTGTTGGTTCATAGGTTTCGTGATCTGACCTTTCTAGAGTAAAAGATCAAGTGGCGCCCAAATGACTTTTGCAAGTACTTGTGCTTTGTAGCACATACCATGTTACAAATAAGCCACAATTATTAGAATTAATTTTTACTGTGTCACATCTTAGTGGCTTTGTCCGTGAAATTCTTATCAGTAGAATTGTCTCAATCACTAATAACCAGAAAAATCACCACGCCCTTTGCAAGAATCGAACCCGTGCTCACCACCGACGTGCGAATTTTTCTAGATGTCTACTTCTAAAAACTAAAATTAGATTTTTGCCCCATGATTAGATTTGGGCCCGTCGTCAGTATGATACCCTAACCAGATTCCAATGGAAATTTTTTCAAAACCCAAAAAACGGATTCAAGACTTGAATGTAAATTGCAAGTACAAAATAATTTTTTATAATAGAAGACACTTTTTCAGAAACAAAATTGTTTTGGAGAAAAAAAAGAAGATTAAGCTTCCTCAGCGAATTTTTGGAATAGATTTCGAAGATTAAACTTCTTCACCATTTTTTTTAATGAAACTTTTTGGGGCATTTTGTGGAGAAAAATGTAGCAGATTGGAAACAAATGTAGCAAAGTTTTTGCAAAATATAGTAAATCTACTACAATAATAGTAGAAGTTCCAACACTGATCCGAACATAATGTGATCTCATAAAACCGTGTAGGAGCTTGACTACATAAAGTCAGCCTACATTATGTGAATATGCACCACTTGCACATGTATCGTAGAGCTTTTGGCTTTTGGGCCCACGGCGCAGTTTTGCCCATTACTGTTGTAGACACATAATTTCCTTTTGTCTTAGGATTTACGAGATTTGCTACGTAGGCTGTAAGACCATGGTTGATACAACTGCACTTTGATCAGTTAAAAACGCTTCAATATCACTTCGTCGCATTTCTACAGGATTCTTTCCGAAGCAAATGAGTTTCATAGTCAGCTTTCATTGCAGCATAAGCAGGATTATCTTTTTTTTCTTTTCACGTTTCTACTAGTCTTCTTTTGACTTTTTCTTTTGTTGCGTATTGAAGCAGACAATTTTTCTTTGCTACATAGTCAGTGTCCTTTGCCTAGTAAGCATCAAACGTGCTCTTTTTGTCTTCCTTAGCAAACTTTTTGCATTTGTGTTTTGAATTATCTTGATGCTTCCAACAAATTTCTCCAACTTTTATGGCAGGCATATGAACCTATTGTTATACCCTAGATGTAAGGTGCCATAAATTTAAGGAAACGTTTGTAACGCATAAAAATATCCATGATACTCAGAAATAAACTATATTGCCATTAGTGGGAGAAGAAAAGAAATCGTTCAGTAGATGTCCGTTTATCTGTCCAGTTGTCCGTCTGTCTGTCTGTCTGCCCATCCACGCGGTATTTCGAGAACGCCTTAAGCTAGAGACTTGAAATTTGGTACACAGATACCTTATTACGGGGCTATTCCAATCCAAGTTTTCGTCTTTGGCTTCGTCTTGCTAGAACAGTTAATGACGTCAGTTGTCTTGGGCATGGAGCTTGGCTAGACTGTATAACACTTCGCCCAGTCAACGACTGGCTTGATTACATGGAAATTATGAATAGTTTTTATCAATAAAACAAGGATATTTTAGTCTCATTTTTCATTTGAAATAAGCTGATTACTTTTACAGGTAAAATTAAATAACTTAAAGAAATAATAAATAATTTACATCAATTTTTGTTTAATAGACATACTATAGTCTTAATCATGAAGCGGTGGGCAAAATGTCAGAAATCAAGCAAGGCAAATGAATTGGGACAAACTAGCTTCTTTGCTGACATCATGAATTGTTATAACGAGACGAAGTCGAAGTCGAAGACTTGGATTGGAATAGGCCATAAAATTGAAAGATCAAGTTCGCAAATGGGCCAATTTGGACAAATCCTTCATAGAGTAGCTTTGTGAAATCTCCAGTTATATCAAATAACAAATTGATATTTTCCTACTAAAACAAGAACGCAAACGAAGTAGATGGATAAAATTCAGCACATAAGTACTTTAGTAAAGCCTAAATATCCTAGCAAAAAATAAACCAAATCGGGCAACCCCTTCAGAGGGATGCCATATGAAAGTTGAAAATGTAAATTGCTTTCAAAAGTTTTTGCGATTGCCATAAAAATGGATATATATAGGTTTTCGAGGTTGCTGATTTCGAATTTGGAGTCGGAGTTGTGAAATTCAAAATAGCGCATCCAATACGGTGGAGACGATTTTCTAAATGTCAACGCAATATTCGGTAAATGGCGAATATACAAGTATTTGGGATTGCTAACTACCAATCTGATACTAACCTTTAAGAGTTCAAAATAGCGGATCAAATATGGTGGCCGGAAATGTCAATTGTTCGAAAAGTTTTTGCGATCGTCATGAGAATAAGCTTATATAGGTTTCCCAGGTCGGTGATTTCGTATCTGGAGTTGGACTTTCGAAATTCAAAATCGCAGATCTAATATACCGGACAAGATTTTCTAAATGTCAACGGAATATTCGCGAAATGACGAATATGATGAATTTAATAATGTATAATGAGCTTATATAGGTCCAATATGACCAATGCAGTATTGCGGATATTATTTTAAACAATATATACCTCGTTCTGGAGTTCCTTCAGAAATTACTTCTGATCAAGGTGCTCAATTTGAGTCTTCATTATTCAAAGAATTTTCTAGGTTATTAGGTATTCATAAAATTAGAACAACATCCTATCATCCACAGTCAAATGGTTTGGTTGAGAGATTTCATAGGACTCTTAAGACGGCTATTAGATCTTCTAGTGATTCGACACAGTGGGTTACACATTTGCCTGCAATCTGCATTGCTCGCCTGCTGAATTGGTCTATGGCCAATCCCTCCGAATTCCCGGAGAATTTTTTGTTCAACAAACAACTCTTAATCCGATCTATGAAGGATCATATAAAGTTGTTTCTCGATCAGTCAAGACTTTCGTGGTGAACTTGGATGGAAGAAGGACTATGTAGCGGTTAGCTACATTTAGTTTTTGTAATTAATTACTTTTTATCTAATTTTTATATTTATCTCTTAATAGAAGTAATGTCTATATAGCTTTACAAAAACACTTTAAAAAATGAAGCTTTGATTTATCATAGACACACAACTACTTTGCAGAAAACTTACAGAGAAATTGAGGATACACTGAAATTTTTAAATGTTTGAGGTGTCGGGAAAAGATTAAGAAATAAAATTTTGTTCGAGTCCTTAAGACGTTGTTGCTAGCAAAAGTGTTCAATTAAAGATTTTTCAACGTAATTTTAAAAAGCAACAATTAAAATAAAAGTTATAAAAAAAGAATAAAAACGAATTTAATTAAAAACAAAAATACGTTTTAAAAAATAAAATGATGTTGTGAAAATAAAGGACTCCGCCAATATTATCCACACAACAGGTATAACATAATTGGTCTAAACCAATTATAGCTTCTTTTCTTGTTTGTTTTCAAAATCTTCACCTTTTATTCTTTTTTCTCTGATACTTTTTCTACTTTTCTGGGTTAAATTGAATCCAACGTGTTAGTGAGGTTTCGGCTTCATTTGAACCAGGAAATTCTGATTCTGATGATCTACTACTACTAAACTTGGTGAGGGTTGTGGTCTTCATCACTTTTAGCCTGACTCTGTGAACTTCTTTCTAGTGGAATAGAGAAAGGGGGATCAACAACTTCTGGCTTTATATCAAGGGTACTCGGTCAGGTTTTGAGTTCCATTTTGTCGCTTGAACCCAAATAATTACGATTTGTATCTTTTATTATTTCATAAGTCAGTCTTATCAAACAAAAAAGTTGTGATAACAAAGGGAATGGAAGCCCTTCTAAGCATATGGGTACGTTAAAAAATTTCAATGTATAAATCGGTTTTCAGCCTTAGAAGTAGAAAGAAGTAAACTACGAACATTAACACCGAGAAAGCACATTCCGTCATCCTCTAAATTACTATTCAATCTAATATATTGTAATGCATAAGTATAAATGCTAAGGTTTGGGAAGTTACTTAGGAAATAAGTTGAAATAATCCCGGCAGATGTTAGTAGTGTAAGTCAACTGTGTTAGAGCATACAACAGAAAAGGAGCGGAAGCAATCAGGCAAAAGTATAGCCAATTTTCTCATTAACAAGTAGAAATTACGGTTCACTTTACGGTGTAAAAATCAACAGTTTGGGGTTAACCAGGAAATTTTGTATGGAAATTTTCTAGCTCAAGCTGTGAAACACGCACACATTCAGAGAATTTTTGGCTTCACCTAAGTTGTAAGGGATTTCTTCTGTTGTTCCGCTCCTTCTTTGTTCTCTCCACGAAAAGGAGAATAATTCAGAACTTTCGTTGTAAAATTGTTACGTATTTCGGTATTACCAGAATTTGTTTCAATAGGGATCTAGAATTGGCTAGAATCGAGAAATTGAGTATAAATAGGGTAGTGAGAGTGTTATGTCGAGTAGTATTGTACTGTGTTACGACGTTTACGTTTGGGTTTGCACGAGTGAATTTAAGGGAATTCTTATTGTGTTAACTAGTATTGCAATACCAGTGAGTTAGGGAGATTGCGTGTGAGATTATTAGCTGATGTTAGAAAACGATAAAGTGAATTTTGGTTGAAATAATAACTAAAAGTGTTTGCGTTGTAACTAGACTAAGACAATCGGAGTGTTTAAGTGGGTTTACTTATAAAGTGCAATAAAAGACAATGAAAAGAAGTGTGAACCCGAGTCCGCAAACTTTACAATTGGTGTCAATTCGTGAACCCGAGTCCGCAAACTTTACAATTGGTGTCAGAAGTGGGATTAATCTAGAAAATGCCGCGGTTATGGGACGACTTGAAAATTCCAGAATTTAAAGTTGAGCTAGAAAAATGTTCAGTTTCAAAGAGTGGTATAAAAACGGAACTGACGAAACGTCTTTATGCATCATTGGAAGAAGAAGGTGAAGATGCTTCAAAATAGCTGTTTCCTGATTCACGAGTTGATGGTAAGTCAGAACAAAATTAAGAATTTTCTAGCATGTTACAAATGTTAATGAAGAAAATGAATGAATAAAAACTGAAAATGAGAATCGGAAGTTTAAATTGTCACGGGAAGAGCAAAGCATAAAAATGCAGGAACACAATGGAAAATATGAAAAACAGACTACCAAAATGATGAATAAATTGAAAGTTGTAAGAGAGGAACAGCTAGTTTTTGTAGGTGAACAGGAAACTTCTCTGTAGGAATTGAATATGTCGATAGAAAAAAATTCACGAATCTTAAGGAATCCTTTGAAATGAAATTCGATGAACATAAAAACAACTTTCAAGATAAAATTGTCATAACTTTGTCATGAATTCTTTCCTAATTGTAATTAGTTACCTACCAACATTTAGTGACTGTACCAATATTAGACATCTTTATTTCTATAATAAAATAGTGACTTGGCAATCGCACAGCACACATAAAGCGCAGATCGCTAATAAATTGATATTAGGTAGAGAAGTTATTATGTTGCCCTCGCATGAGGCGAGGGGCAGCGGACTCGCGAGCGTGTCAATAGTGTCAATACATTTACATCAACTCTACAGTATACAAATTTATGGATGCAGCTGGAAATAATATTTTTGCATAGACTTTTTATTTTTGCATAGATATTTTTATTGACCTCTTTCCTAGTGAAAACGTTGGAGCGGGTTTGCGAATGGGAAATTAGACACTCCATACCTAGGGTGCCACCCTTGCAGCTCCAGCATGCGTATACGAAGGGGAAATCTGTGGATACCGCATTACATGAAGTGGTCCACATTATTGAAAAAAGTTTTCTCTTCAAGCAATCAACCTTGGTTACATTTATAGACGTTGAAGGTGCCTTCAACAATGTCTTTTTTCACAAAATATCCGAGATGTTACACAAGCATAGAGTGAACCCTCCCATAAAGGAATGGGTATCGCATATGCTAGGTCACAGAACGATCTTCGCAGATCTGAGTAGCGAGTGCAGGAAGGGCAAGGTTTTCAGGGGAACGTCGCAGGGTGGCATTTTATCGCCACCGTTGTGGGTTTTCGTGATGAACGACCTCGTGTATATTCTTGAGTCGAATGGCTACGTGGTCATTTGCTATGCGGTTGACCTCGTCATTCTTATTACGGGGCTTTTTGAGACAGAGTTGTGTGATCTAATGCAGGGCGCTATTCGACTGGTTACTAACTGAGCGAATAACTTCGGTTTAACCATTAATCCTCGCAAAACAGAACTCTGCCTCTTCACCAGGAAAAGAAAGAACCCCCAATAACGTTTCCATCTATTGGCTCCACTCAGCTAGTATTAAAGGAACACGTCAAGTACCTGTGGATTATTTTGGATAAGAAACTTAGCTGGAAACCACACCTGGAGGACAAGGCAAAGCGGGCCTACACGGTCTTATCTACCTGCCGCAGGGCCATTGGTAAGAATTGGGGCTCAAACCACGGATGTTAGCCTGGTTATACACCAGCGTCATTCGACCCATGATTATCCATGGAGCCGCTGTTTGGTGGAAAGCTCTGGAGACAGAACGCAACCGCAGGATCTCGGAAAAAGTGCAGAGATTATGCTTACTCTACATATGGGGAGCAGTCAGTTCAATGAGCACGTGGGCGTTAGAAGTCATTCTTCACATCCTTCCCATCGAAATTCAAGTCAAGAAAGCAGCGGCGTCAATGGCTCTAAGACTGCATCTCAATGGCTGCTGGGTGCAAGCAGGCTCGCCTGTTTCCCCATGAGTCCATTGTTGGGCTGCTACGGGCTGGGACTCCTGTTTTCGATCTTGACAACGACCACTTCCTGGAGGAGATGTGTATTTCAGATTTTAAGCTTGAGATCCCACCAAGGGGGGATTGGGAGCCCGATTCCGTAATCCTCCCTTCGACACACCTGATCTTTTACACGGATGGTTCAAAAATAGAAGGGAAAGTCGGGGCAGGCATCCACTGTGAGGACTTGGGGGGAGGATGGCTCTTCACCTCGAGGATCACACCACGGTCATCCAAGCGGAGGTCAAAGCCATACTGGAAACGGGCAGATACCTCAGGTCTCTGCAACCTGAGGGGCTAAATATTGCGATCTGCACAGATAGCCAGGCGGCTATCAAGGTCCTGACGAAACCCTTTGTAACATCCAAGTTAACACGGGACTGCAAATACGAGCTTAACGATCTGTCCCGGAAAAATCACCTTAGCATTCTATGGGCAACAGGCCATAGCAGCATATATGGTAATGGGAAAGCAGACGAGCTAGCGAGGGAGGGTGCCGCTTTTGGCTCTCAAACCTCCCCTATAGGGATATCGACCAGATATCTACTTGGGCGTATTGCACGCTGGGCGAACGACCAACACCACCGACTATGGAAC
>QYTT01083587.1:13523-29701 GCA_006980735.1 Dasypogon diadema
TCTAAAACCAGGCTGAAAATTGCACAGTAGATTCAGTCTACCAGCAGTCATGTTGTTGGTTTAGATATTTTTGGTGATAGGAATTATTTCGGCCTGTTTCTGTTGGAAAAGTAAAAGTATAATACATATAACGAAATTGGGAATATGTGTGAGCGGTTTTACAATTGCTGACAGAATTTTCTTAATGAGTGAAGGATAAATCATTTCAAGACCTACTTCTCTTGATCCAATGCTGATTGCTGAACGCCACCGAGAAAACTTCTTCTTCATTAACAGAGGGCAAAAACAGCACAACAAGATTTATTGATTTTATATGTACCTACGCAATTCAAATGAACAGTGCGAAATTAAGAAAACATAAGTTCGTATAAAGAAAAATTAAAACAGAATAGAAACGAAGATATATAAACAGAAAATCAAGAAAAGGGAAAAACAAGCAATAGCAAAAGTTCAGGATACTTGGAAGAAGCATATTAGTTAATTAAAGATTTAAGACAAGCGTACCTTTCAAAAATCCCGGAACTGTTTTAAATTTAATATTATTTTGTAAGTTATTCCACCTATGTGCCACCTGGACAATGAAAGAACGTTCACCAAACCAAAACCTTGGAATCAGCACGCTAAGTTGGCTAGCAGTAGATAAAAAGCTCAACCTTTCGTACAGATATTGGGGTCCTTTCAGAACAATTTTTGTGAATCGAAATATCCTTTTAATATGAGTTATCTTTCGCTCCTGAACCAAGGTCTTTATCGTAAAGGAACATGTAGCTATACCTATCATGCTATAGATGTGTAATTACTAACGGTATTAATTACTTGAAAAGCATTCTGGAAAAAGTTATCTGCTATTCAAAATAGCATACCTTCCAAAGAGCTTTACCTTTCACCCGCAAAGTAAGGTCTTTCCTGTAAGTGAGCGCGTAAGTATCTACCACCCTAAAACTGCACACTGTAATTGACCAAGTAAGCGATTGGCCTTACAAATAGTAATTACGGAATTGACTTGGTAATGGATTGAAAAGTCCTACTGAGTTTAATGCAGCGTACAAATATACGTTATGCGGCTGGAAATATTAAAAAATATTCTCTGAAAAATATAACGAATATATATTTAGATGTCTGCACCAAGATATTAATATTTTTGTTAGCCAAAATGAGGAATTTCATATTGTGCTTCTACAATAAATTTATTATTATTGACAATTATTGCTGTGTCGTTGATTGTTGGCTTTTTAGATATAATTACGTAAAGTACGTTCGATTTACTGGTAAAGGTTGGTCTAAAGAATCCTTTAAATTTCCATAGTTTTTTCCTAGGTATACCTACAACAAGGACTACAAAAATCAGAAAAAATACATAGTCTGATTTAAAAGGGCAGTGAAGTTAGTAAGTACCGATAGTTGGAATTATTCACTAATTATTTTATTCGAAAATCTGACATTGGAGTAGAGATCGCAAGCACCTATCCTGGGATGACGCTTTGCGTCATTTCGCTTTCAAAGAACGCATCTCGTGGTGTATTGTTCTCGTTCCTGAGAGAAAATTTCTAGGGGAATTGCAAACAACTTGGCCCTTGATTTTGTTTACTTTTAGCCTATCATGTACATTACTGCATCTGCATCTAGTTTCATTCCACCTCAAAAATAGTTAATTATTCTGAATATTATAAGAAATTAGTATTAAAAAGTACAGAATTAGTGTTAAGAAAGCTAATTTGATGGCGTGTAATAAGAAATTGATGAATTTTTGATAATTAGAGATTTCGACCATGGAGAGAAAAAGATTCAGGCCGATGTAAAGAGAGAGATAGGAATTAAATTTTTTTAAATTGTGTGAAAGTTTTTGTTTTGCAAATTCTTGAGAGAAAAAGTTTAATTAGGAAACACGATAATTCTGTGAATTCGATCAAGAAACTCAATTCGTCGATAGTTTTCTAATGACACGATGGAATCTGGGAGCGAACACGCATATTGCTAACTTTAGCGTTGATATAAAAACTTGCCTAAGATAGTCAAAATTAGGTTGTTCCTCGTCAAATCATATGCGCTTATTTTGTCAGCTTTCTATAGCAGTTTGTGTTTAAGACAATTTTTAAAATTATTAAAATGTGTGAAGGAAGAAATTTCAGTCTAAGTGGAAGAAACGAGAGAAAATTTCAACTTCCCAGGTGTTTATTGAACGTGGATTAGTGGCAAATAACTTCTTTTATTAACTAACAGCCCGCAGGATATGATTTCTCATAATTGTGACCACCACCACCACCTTCTTAACTCTAGGACACAAACAACAACATAAATACCTGAACTATCATCACCTTGTGTTTCATCGAAATTTTTGGTTGTCATCTGGAACAGAGCATCCAGAGGGGTACCGTTGGGCTTTGTTTTTTGTCCACTAGAACTACTGCTACTACTTTGGCCACCATTTCCGTTTCCGGTCCCTCCACTATGTGGTGAGTGCCTGTGATGTGAAGAGCTGTGATGATGCAAATGGTGATCCGATGACAATCGGTTCGAGATTTCCGGTGAACAACAATCACTGGCGGCGGAACTAGAACGCTCCGATCCGCTTTCAGATGGAATGATTTCCATGGTGCTCATATGCCTTAGGAGCTGAGCCTGGGCATTTAGATGCTCCTGGAGCTGTCTCTGATAATCCAAAGCTAACCTATGCTCATAGTGCAGGAGGGCAGGTGAAAGGAATGGTCTCACAGGGACTGGTCCTCGAAGGTGATCCCATGGACGAACGATCTTCGATGGTTGCAGGTGTAGGTGATTGTTTTGCGGGAGCTGGGGTGGTTGCTCGTGCCGGCTATTCGGATCATGGCCGAGAATGTCCGCGATGGAGAAACTTTTCACACCTTCAATATTAGATTTTTGAGGACTGATGGAACGTTCCCTGCTCTCGATCATTTTCAACTTTTTAAGCGGTCTGAAGTAGTCGTCACCGCCGTTTCTTTCCGACGGAGGCGGACTGGGAGCACCAACTGAAATTTCCGATCCGGCCTGGCTGGCTGGACTAGCGGGAGGTGGGCTTGTGCACAACATTTTCTAACTCACTGCAGTAAATAATCCTTGGAATTATTCCACGCGAACAATGCTGTCACTTCAGTAGCTGACAACCGAAACCACTCATGAATCGCACAGATCTTTCCATATTTCACCACTCATCACAGAATCACTTCAGTATCGATCACTTTTGTGCCTAATTAACACCATTTAGCGTAATAAATCACTGTGAACTGGTCCAGGTAATGGCAGTGATAGCTTCTCACAAAGCACAGCGCGCCCGACTGCGACTCCAAGTCAGTCGCATAAAAAGTCTACGCAGGCTTCACACTGACGACGGCAAAAAGCTCCCAAAGGTGATAACGAGGGAATCGCTCACAAACGTTACCAACTTCCTTCGTTAACTAGTGGCAACTGTTACCCGTATACCAACAGTCTGGCGAATAGCTGGCAATCCGGTTTGTGACAACGCCAGCCCTCTCTGGGGGGCGTTCTTCGCGAGTCCACCAATCAGATTCCTTCTCGGCGCGACGATGGTGGTTGGCTGGACAGCCAGTGCAACTTTTTAGTGCCATGTCGGCGGCTTTCTTTGATTTCAACCTGACAAAAGCGGAAACAAGACTTGGGCCGTTGGCACAGAAGAGGAACAAGACAACTCCAATCCGGGAATTTGTTGGTAGAGTCTAATTAATGCTCGGGCAAATTACCGGATTGGTGTCTTCTCGCTTACTCTTACCGGTTCGCCGCTAACCCTCTCTACGGCCGTTCTTGCCGACACGGTGCTGAAGCGGGCTTGTTCCTCGTCGAAAGTACTGCATGCGCTCTCCATCGCTAATGAGTGGTCGGGTGGGTCATGCTCCTCTAATTTGCAAGGATGAGGTGATTCCGAGTCGGAGCTGAATCGGACAAAAAGCATAAATCGGAACTCTAAGTGCCTCCTGCTTGTGTCTTGTGTGCGAGGCGAGGCAAACGATTTAATGAGGAAAAATTGGTTTTCGGAAAAGTTTAATGACGCTTTGTGCTGCTGAAAGCGATGCTGATGGACGCAGCTTGCTAATTTGTGGCGGTTTCCACTGTTTCCATAGTTCTCCCCAATTGTGGCTCGCTTCAAGTCACTTTGTTGATTTTGTAACAGATTGTGATATTTTGGGTGGCGTGCGGGCGACGTCTGGAAAATTCAAATTTATCGGGCTGAATGTATGTTTCTCGCTAATGCTCTAAATTTTAATGAGTTTTCATAGATCTCAGGATTTTCCACTGCAAATTAACAATTAACACTTGGCTTTTAGGAACAAATAAGAAATTACTCCTTCAGAAGAGCATCAACAGAGATTTATAACCGTGACCGTGCCGATGTCTCTTTGTTGCTGTGAAATTCTCGAATTAAATATTTGAAAAGCACAAATAAACACAATCTAATAAATCTTCTTAGCGCTGAATACAAACGTTCCTACAACTGTGGATACTATATTCCTCTTTTTAGGTGGCTATACTCTCAAATAAAAGGAAACTTGTGATACTGTGAGAAAAAGTTGTTAATCTCAGCAAAAACGGGATGTTTGTCCCAAGCAATCATAAATATTTATATTACTGACAAAATCTGAGTTTATACTAAAAAAAAGGTGATTTAAGTTACTATTTTTTGCATACCGTGACATAAAAAAGCGTACACGTTAATTTTTTTAGTTACATTCTCTCATGATGACCATGATATCTATCTGTATCTTTATATCTTTCGTACATTATATTTATGGCGAACAGTTTTTCATTGTGACATGTCGCTTGATATGGTCCAGTGAAAAGTGCTAAAGGGAAGTGAAGTGGATCGGTCGTTAAAGAACTTAAAATGTTTAAATTACCGAAATAGGAGATTAATTTGTGGTGCAAGTAGAAAAACTGGGAAAGCAGAGTAAAATGCGAGTACCTCAAGGAAGTTATAAACTATAATACATATATAGGATTGGTAAAAAAAATTTGTGAATCCACAATTTTCCTACCTTATATGTATCTTGGCCCTGCCCTTGTCGATAGCTGTATTCATCTCGAGAAATAAAAATTAAAAGGAGTGTTGTGATTTACACGGAAGTTGCATAAATTGGACAACTCATGTTACTTATTGGAGTTAAGAGAACATTTCTAGGATCCGAGTTCGTGAATATCATAAATATCACAATCATACTTGGTGTCTGATTTTGGTAGTGAACATTCGAACACACTCGTAATTCTTCTAGACGTCCTCTTCATTTTAGGTGGAGGCTCAATCACCAGGCTTGACAAATGCAAAGAAAATTTGTGATTTTAAAACCTCTGGCGTCCCTCAAGGAACTACACTCGGTCCATTACTGTTTTTGATTTATATTAATGACTCGCCTGAGGAGATTGTTTCTCATCGCCTTATTTATGCGGACGACACAAAACTATATCGTGTCATTAGCGTTATGGATGACTGTATCCAGCTCCAATCGGATATTGACAGATTCTTAATTTGATGCAAGAATAATCATCTTACTGTCAATATAAGCAAACGCAAATGCATCTCCTTCCCTAGGAAGCAATACACTGTGAACTTTTAACTATAAGTTACGTAATCTTGACATTGACCGGGTGTCTGAGATCAGACACTTGAATATAATCTTCGACAGCAAGTTATTACTCGACTTCCACGTCAATTCCATAGATTGTTGGGTTTTCTTATTAGAAGCACTGGACCGTTTAGGCTTTCTCTAACATTTAAAAACCCATTTTTTTCTCTGATGAGGAGTATCTTAGTGCATCATAGATGAGGAGTATCTTAGAGCAGCCTATTACGATAAAATAGAAAGAGTTAAAAGAAAATTCACATGTTTTCTCTTGTTTAAATTTTCTGGTCCTGATGCCACAATGCCCTATGGTGAAAGATTACAGTACTTCAATATGATGTCCCTAGTTGATCGCCGTTGCCTCTTGGACGAAATATTTCTATTCAATGTTGTTCACAACTTCATTAATTGCCCTGAAATTCTTTCTAGAATCAATTTTAATGTCCCGTCTCAAAGCACTAGACTAGTACTCACTTTTTACATACCGCCTGGCAGATCTAACTTACGCATGAAGTCACCTATAGTCAGAATTTTGAAGAACACATAACGAATCATTTAATGCTATTGATCTTTTTGTAAACGCACGTGCTACACTTGGGCGTCTCCTTGTACATTCTTTACTCAATCTATCGCATAATTCGTCCGCGTAACTGGCCCACAATTTCTTTCGCTTTTCATTTTTCCCTCTTTTTCACTTTAAAATAAAGACCTTGTACACATTTTTACAAATCATTTTTTTAAGCGTATCATTCTTATCATTTCTTATCATAAGCTATGAAGTGGTCAATATAGGTTTAATGGAAGAGTGGCAGGCTATAAGAAACAGAACCTAGCTTCAGATTTTCTAACTTCCTAACAAAACGACGTCTATTGTAGTGGGTAATCTAAAATATTTCTGCCAGGGATTCCCCATATACACCAGGATGTTAAAAGTTGTGGAAACAAACCTTAAACATTTGCTCGGACGAAATAATTCGGAATTTTTACTGGCTCAGTTGGTCTGAATACATCACAGAGTTACTCTGAAGTTTAGGTACTACTATAAAAAAAAAAGTCGTACTTTACTCACCAAAAGTTACACCATAATTACTATAAATCTTCCAATTTTGAAGAAAGGAAGCAGAGCTGGACAATACTTAAGTAAAAGAGTACTTAAGGAGGTTAGACACTCCAGCTAACCTCAAAAAATTGGCTTATTTTAGGAATTTTTAACTATTATAATAGAAAAAAAGAGTAATTATGTGGAGTTTTAACCATGATTTATCCGCATGCTTTGGTATATCTCAGATTTTTTTTTTCAACCTAACTCTGAACGAAAAATAAATCTTTTTTGGCAAAGTAGTAGCACAATTAAATTGGATGCAAAAATAGATCACATTGTAGCTAATTGATAGCTTAAACTACCCCAGACAATTATCATTAACGCTTTTTGAGATATCATGTATGGCAGATTAAAAAACACAACAAGAGGTTTTCGAAAAATCTGAACAATTCTGTTTACTCTACAATCGGTAATTTGCTTTAGACGAGAACTTACTAGTCTAAGTCTATTCCTAGGACATACAAGACATGTCGAAAAAGATTGCTCTTTTTGAGCGAATCGCTTTTTTGGAACCCTTAGAGTTACTAACCCTCTTAGGCACTATTTAATACATTTTCATAACTGAAGACTTGTACTTAAATAAGTGTAAAATCCCATACTTAGGGTACTTGCTTATATTTACTTGCAATTAAGACTTACCTTTGTACTTAATTCCAAAGATTTTTACTTAAATATTTCTGAGTCTATTAAGTACCTATACCTGTACGAGACTTTCAATTCACCGTAACATACCAGGGACCTTCTCAACGTCATCCAGCCGCGAGCCTCCTCAATGAAAAACTTGCCCTCTTTCTAGTACTTTCCAGATTTCACTCCAGGTTCATTCTTGGAGCCCGAGAGATTTCACAAAATTTTTATTTATCCTTCGTCGATATTCACCTTTTCCCTGCCACACATCGAACTAGACCGCAAAGAGGGCGTTAGATAATTCTTTACTAAGAAATCCGAATTAGCAATCTGAATGGTTTTTATATTTGCGCTTTAAATTTTCACAAAACCAAACGGACTTGTACTTTGATGAGAAGTGACAGTTTTTACTCTACGTGTAGTACCGGCGTTTGTTATATTATAGTTTTCAATAGGTGCTTATGCTTATCTTAAATTAATACTAACTAAACTCTATAATCTTCTTTGCAATACCGTCGGCACGTAAAGATGGTAAAAAAGTACTTTTTAGTATGACTCAGTACTTAGTTACAAGTACTAGATATTTATACATGCGGTACTTGTAATTAATTAAGTACTTTTTCTTGTACACTTGCCTAACTCTGGAAGGACAACTGAAGTATGGAATTCTAAGGTATTTTACGTCGGTAAAGAAAGACGAACAGTTGAGTACCATGTCGAAGATCATTTAAGAAACGCGACATGGAGATGTAGTAGATCCGCTGCACTAGTTATTCCCTCAAGTTTTTAAGTCAAACTAGAATGTTCAATGTTCGTGCTTGACATTGTTGATTTTGTTTTTATATCAAACAATTTAAAATGTGATTCCTTATTCAGGCAAAGTGGCAACGAAAAGAACAAATTGAAATTAGAATCCAGCAAATTTCGTTGGATTTCTCAATATAAGTAGTATGAACACACTTACTCAGTCTTGAAAACAGTCATAATATATTCTTGTAATTGTTCTAATAAAAATAGAATGGGAGACACGGCCCATTAAGTGATCATAATTGCGGCCTTGTTAATAACATCATCAATTTAATGGGAAAACAAATTGAGTAAATCAGAGTCACCATTTGTCATCGTGACACAAGTTTTTAATCGCCATCAGCTATTTTCTGCTTGCCAGTGCAGTTAATTTACACACAATGAACATAATTAATTTTTCTGGACATTTCAAATTATTTCATCTTCGTCGATGACAACACTTTTCGTCGTGTTCTGACCACTTTTAAAGTAACTTCCTTTCACTGACCTTTCATAGAAGACGACAGATTATATCGTCGTCTTCAGAGTATGTAAGGAGTAATAATTCATTATTATTATTTTTGATGAATTAGTTTTTGTTGCCAAAGTTTAAGTTTTTATCCCTTGTTTGTATGAATGCAACTTTTTGTTGGTGAAAAAGCTTTTCCTTAATGTAATCGCCGATGTTGTTCGATCGTACCAAAACTTTTATTATTTATTTACATATCTTTAATCTGACTCTAATATTCGGAGAATGACTTTGTTGCATCTGATACTTGATATACTCATGCCACTACGCTACCTATTGTGATGGACACCGTTCTATCTTTCAAAAGACTTATGTAGGTTACTGTCTCAATATAGAACACCGTGGAATATAAAAAAATATCAGTAATAGCAAAATACGCTTATTGTTCTCAATCTAGAACGTGCTTCACTTCAATATTGCTTTCAATTTATGAAAGTCACCTATTTTCCTCCGAATGACCTAGAAATGCATTGTCTAGTAATTTTTACAGTCCATCCAAGATATATCAACTAACAACCTGTCTTCTGTAAACTGAATTCAACTTTTTTTATTTCAGGAAATCTTAAATTTTACAATTTTCCTCTACGCAATGCAATCTCAAAGTCTTCTAGCTCATTGTAGACAGTCTGATTTGAAGTTTATCCTGCGCAAAGATGAAGCTTTATAGTTCCTGTTTTATGATTTCGTCAATTTACAATAACATTCCACAGACCAAATTAATCTTGTCAGTTTTTAATTTTCACCTGTTGACAATTGCTTTGAAACTAATCAGCTCAACAATTTTGGTAAAGTGGATATTTTCGAATCTCAAGGCTTTATTTATTGGTTAGTTACTTTAAATTTTCCGCAGTATGGATTTCCTCTTCTTGTACCAAGCAAACCACACCTTTACCGCCGCTATTAAGAAATCTCACCCAGTTTCCATTGAGATCTTATCTTTTTACAAAATCAAAAAACCGGCAGAGTCCAAGAAGAGTCCGAACACATTCAGCAAAGTGACCATCATACGTACACTCACTGATTTTCGTTTCATTGTGTTTTCTGTGAAGATACTATGGTCACTAATTCGGCCTCCCATCTTGAGAGGAGATAGAGTTATTACAAGCCCCACGGACCTCCGCTTTATTTTATTGGCGGCCTCTTTGAACATGTTCCAATTAGGTTTGCCGACACCTAGGTGTTCGGCGTTCAATGTTTCTTCTCCAGACCACAGGGAATCCATGGGCACTGGGTTGGTATACCTACGTAGGACCTGGGCGATGATGATAGCATTTCCGCGGTAAGCACATGATCAAACGCTGAAAATTCGAAGTGCCTCAAGAAAGTGCCGGGATTTAGTAAATTGAAACAAATTGGCCTCCGAGATGGGAAACAAATTTTGATGCATCATGATCATCGTATTCTTCCTGTGGTGTCTGCTTTGGAGATGAATGATACAACGAGATCTAATAGAGATGTAGAACTTTAGTTGGTTAAGGAAAGCAAACACAGGTGTGCCAAATAAAGAGCTTCGAGAGAAAGTTAAATTTCACACCTGGTCAAAGTGTGTGTAAATAGAGGAAAATGCGAACTTCGATGTTGGATCCAATTGTTAGCTTATGCTTGAAATATTAGGTTACCAAATTAGATATAACTGTAAATTTATATGATACAGTGCTAAGCAAACTTCGAAAAAGAATGAAAAGCAAGTTTCTCACATAAAATTAAAAGGCGACGAATTTCGAAATTTAAATGAAATCATACCAATTAAAACGGCGAATATTTTCTGAAGCAGGAAGTAAGTAAACTTTGATGATTTTCTCTTAAAAGAATGCTGAACTCAAACTCTTGAGAATGGTCCTAAATTTTCCATAAATGTAAGCGGATAGAAAGAAGGCAAATTAAGAGCAAAATTCAAAATCGACAAATGATTTCAGTCACGAATTTCTCCGTGTATAAATCGGAAGATAGGCAAAGAGCACTTATCACAATAATACTACGTGTAATAGTGAATTTTCCCAACCAGGTGAACCACCTCAATCAATTTTTGCACGAATGATTTGGAATTCAACTGCACTTTGGCTAGCCAAGAAACTCAGGGAGGAAAAAATCCAAGCTTCTCACAACGAGGTTGGTTTTTCACCCAAACCTTCAATTTTAATCGTATGAGATTTCTGCAGTAAGGATTGCTGCATCTAAAATGATATCTGGCGTAAATTGAAGCATTTAAATTAAATATGGATCCCACCTTCCAATTTGTTCTCAGACAAAGATTTTACAGAATTCGTTTTTCTATGTTTGGAATTGCGAGGTCTTGTTAGTTACATCGTTAAAATACCCAGCGACTTTTGTAGAATGGCAGAAATTACTCCAGTATTTTTTCACAATGGTGTTCGACAAAAATAATTTATTGAGCGTTGGTCAATAATTTATCGTTTTCATCAGATTACTCAACTCATCTTCAAGTAGAAGAAAGACAAGATCTTCATCATAGTAAGCCCATTACACAATTTCCATAAGCAAACACAGAATGTTGACTATCCACAAGGATCCACTGAATTGGTGATAAAATGCTACTCTATTAACAAGCATTAATTCTGGTTGAGTATGTGTTTTGGGTAGGTACCCAGTCCAACCAACTTTGATACTTCCATAGAACAATCTCCAGGATTGTCTTTTGATCCAATAGGCCGTGGTGTTATTGTAGCCACGAGCGCAGTGTAATAAATACTTCAATCGAAATCACAATCGTGTAAGAGGATAGGTTAAGCCAAGTGAACTTCTTCCCAATTGATCCTCAGGTTGTATCTTTCTATGCTTTTCGCCTTGTTCTATAAACGACGAACATTTATTTGTCTGTGTGCTGAGCTCATTCGTGAGCCACGAAAGATCGGCATCTTTCCTTATCCTTCTCAAGGAGCATTAGATCTAATAGGAATCGATGAGCGTAGTGATAATAACCTTCACTCCTCGTACAGCCAACAAACAATTGCATATCGGAATGAACGAGGTTGCAATGTAAGGCGTCACTAAAGGATTTCCAAACAGCCTTTTGGAGATTACTCTACGAAGTCTGCGAGAATTACATCGAACTCCAAACAAATGTACACGTGATCAAATAGAGAAATCTCTTTCGAAAGTCCCCAGTTTCAGATGTTGAAAGTCACAATAGTCGTTACTAACCCTGCGTCTATACTAGACATTTTTCTTACCAGAAATGAGGCAATTTCACTGAATAGTAGATAAAAAATTGTAGGTTATCTCCTAAAATTTAAAAGTTTTTCGGGACTTTCCCCACTCCAATATATTTTCTGCAAGGTATCAATCTAGCGATGCTCCATATGAAGTAAGCTTCCCCACCAATCTAACTAGAACACGACCATGCCCTTACTTATTGTGGTAAACTGCCTCTCTGTTTGGAACCTATTCTGCTTTTTCAAGCAAGTGAATGCGTATTCAGCGAATTGCAGTTCGTCCCGTATCCATGTTCGTACAGCAGAGCTGCGGAAGGTCGCTTCTAAGGACTCCTGAAGAGGGTGGCCTGCTTTTCCTCTTCAATCTTAGAAGCACACCAAAGTTCACGATTGCTTGATTTGCTTCCTTTTTTGAATAGCCAATACGATGACATCTCCCGCCCCAACTGACGGAGGATAGCATGTCGAGCTTTGCTGCTTGCTCTCTTAAATAATCATCCCTTCCGTTCGAGATCACTTTTTGGACTTGTATAGGTAACTCACGGTAGACGTTAACCTGAACTGAGTGAAAGCCACAATGCAGTTTATAGTTGGCATCTTCCACCTGCGGAAGGCATTTGTCAATTAATTGCATAACAACGTTTCTTCCCCAAGGCTTTAGCATGTTTCACTTTTAATATTTTCCACTCACTATAAGAATTGCAGAATTTTGAAAACTAAGTGCCTATAGCGAGACTTGTGATGGGCCCCAATTTAGGGAGAAATGAAAACGAAATTTCAATACCCTTTTAAGATTTTGAATTTATTTCAGGATCCTGAACACTCACATCCCCCTCTCTTAGCCACGTGCCTCTAAGTATAGTAAAGATGACTTTTTCTGGAATTTTTCAAGTCAAATCAGATTAAGTGTCCTCATCTAATGCAATAATTCAGTGTCCTATGAATTTAGATTTAAATTTCCAATCAATCCCAATGTTCACGTGGTTTAGCAATTACGGCTTGGGAATACTAGCGTACCCCACTTTCCCCAAAACTCCTTTCATATTTGGCCATCTGGCAGCTATCCATCATCAAAGCGCCGACATTTCGATGAAAATCCCACAAAGAACACCTTTTAGAAGCCATAATAAGCGTCGTAAAATATCAAACTGATCACTGAACTCGCCACATTCGAAAACTAATAAAGCATAGGCAGTATCGCGGCTTCTCATCGATGGAATTAGACGGATCTCAGTACAAGTTCTTAGCATACTCATAAAAGCCAACAAATCTCTGGAAACTTTTACGATTTTTCCTCATATTGTGCGCTGGAAAAGAGATTTATATGTATCTAGATACTTCTGCGGCAGGAATATGTGCTGCACCGGCCCGGCCTATTAAAGTATTAATGGGTCCGCATAGATTTCATCTGGGTGTCGAAGTGATTGTTTACGGGCCAAATTGTAAAGGAAAAGTACATCAATAAACACGGGCCGGGCATCATAACATTTGGACAGGTTCCCTGAATTTTTTGATATCTCAAAGAAAGCCGATTTCGGGTGGTTGGTGCCAATGCCAAGCTAACTTTTGGCATGACGTGAGAAAGAGCTTAATTTCACCAGACACGGCGCATGTTTTCGGTTCGTGACTCTGCTCCTAATTTGCAGAAACCAAGGAAAATCCATGATAACGCGCCGTAACATAATTTAGAATGCAAACAAGCAAAATGCGCCACGATGCTACATTGTTTTCCTGATGAATTATTCAACGTCTATGAATGAATCATGATAACGAGTTTGTGATAATGCAAAAATGAGCGAACACAAAACCCTTTAAAACTGCGAGGAAGAATTGATTTGCTACAGTCGAGGTTGCGAACGCGGCCTCAATTACTCTCGCCCCCATCCAATTAATAGACCTAATGTAGCTCGCACTCCTCACCCTCGATAGCATCTTGGACGGGCTCATTGTACTGTGGCGGAATAAAAAGGTTTGCGCTAATGTCTCAACAATTCAAATTAACCGTAAGCAGGTGTAATAACCTGCTTCAGTTCCCTCCTATCAAAACAATGGCCGGGATGTCTGGAACGAAGTGGAATGACATTTTCGATGCCCAAGAAAGGCCTGGAAACTCACTAATCACCAGACCATGGTGGCTATGGCAGTGAGGCAAGCAGCACACATTTGTTCTCATCCCAGAAGATGGTGGAGGAGATCGAAAAGCGTAGAAAAGTAGCAGACACATCACTCATAGGCGACACAATGGGAGTTTTGACGTAATTAAGCTCATCAGCATAATTTCTTACTTAATCACTGTCAACCGGCCACTTTTATACCGATCTACTTTAATCACTTTCTCAAGTTTTCAGCAGTTTTTTAGATGTCCTCCATGAAAAATTGTCGCATATTTATTTGGAGATTATTTGTCCGGAACAGTCATCTTATTTCGGATTAAGGAGTTAAGTGTTAAATTAATTAAGCGATGGGTTACAGAACGTAAAGTTAAGTGCTCACAAAATCACAGGACTCCATTTCTGCGCAGACATGACCTGTTGAAAAGCTTTTTCCAAGCAAATGTTTTTAGAGTTTTTAATCTGCAATATCCCAGTGGCTTCATAAGTACCACTGGTATCTAAATAAGTCATCGCGCCCTTTGCTGGATTCACACCCAGGTCCACAGAGAAGAAAATCTGCAAGCGTGCACCTCACGCATGGAAATCTGAACCCCTAAGATGTCCAAGTTAAGAGAGTTTAGAATACTTATCCCATTGACGAAGAGAGTTGTATTACGGTTAGGGGTTCGTTTAAAAGAAATTATACAGCTCTAGGTTTTGGATGCGTTGAATTCGACGCAATTCGCCCTATTCCAGGCGAAAATTTTAACGATGTTGTACGTGAAATCGAGGATACTGTCGTCAGCAAAACTATGAATTGGATTAGAGGTAAGCGAAAAGAGATTATGAAGGGTAGAAAGAGAGTGGGGAACGTTCCTTGCGCCACGCCGACATTGATATTATAAACATTGGAGATAACGTTGTCCAAAGTAGCGTGAATGAAAGGATCAGAAAGAAAACTTCCCATCCATATAACAGGAGAATGGTCAAGACCAAATGCACGAATTTTAGCTAAAAAGGCAGAGTACCAGACTCTGCCAAAAGCCTTCGGAATATCAAGCAAAACTATCCCCTAATTTAGCTCCCAAAATTTATTGAATGACCCCCGTAAGCATTTTGACATTCTCATCAATGGCTAGTATAAGACTTACCGGACAGATTTAAGCTAGTGCTTTTTCTTTATGATCAGGGAGAATATCTAATACCAAATATGTGTTATAAATAGATATAGCGACGTCTCTAGTAATACTAAAACGAAATGTCAGTAACAGAAACAAAACAAAATTTGGTTTTGCCGACATGATATTTTTTTTTCTGGTTCCTCGATCTCAAAGTTTTCAAATAGGAATCAGCAAAATTTAATCAGGTTTGAGACCATAGTTTACCTAATTTAAAATGGTATGCAAAGCAGGTTTACTGTGTGAGATAGCTAATTATATAGACAACATTATTTTTTAGATTAGATTTTGTATCAGAAAATTTAGAATCTTGTCTTCTCCACTGTGTTGTAGTGTAAACCTAACCAGTTTCGTGATATTATGGATTCAGAATGAAAAATAGTCCACTTTTCCTTTAAAACCTTTAGAACCGCACTATGAAGGACTTCCATTGAATATGTCTGTCGCTCAAAAGATCTTTCTTTTGCTGTTCCTTTCTATCTTTCACGGATTTCCTCTGTATCTGTGACATTGTGTCTGGAGTTTAAAATCCAATTCACCGTATATATGTTTGTCTACGTTCTATTGAAGGCTGTTAAAAATTTTTTTATAACATATATCTTACTCTAGAACAATTTCCATGTTGATCACGAAATAAAGTATACCATGAAAAGAGGTAGGTTTACCCTATACCTAAATCGAACTCACTATTCGCAGAAACGAACTGTCCCAAAAGTGAGAACTGTCAGTCATAAGGTGACTATTTTAATTCAACAAATGAAACATCAGAAAGTATACCTTTTTTTAAACTAAAGAGGGACAATAGATAAAATTACGGAAATATGAGTATGACTCAAAATCGCCACGGAATTTAGACTAAATTTCTTCTAATGTCAAAAGTCATACCAGAAATCGCCGAAAATGTCATCCCAACTTATACAGTACGTAGTTAACGCAGGTTTCCTGTCCAACGACATTTCAGAAACTGCAAATTTATGTGATATAAAAAAAATCGGGGCCCTCAATTAAATTTCACGCACACTACACTCATTCCTTCTGAACTCTTTCACAAAGTTATAAAAGGCTAAAAGATATATTTAATAATTTAAACTGCGCTGAAAAT
>QYTT01083588.1:0-18917 GCA_006980735.1 Dasypogon diadema
TTTCCTGGTGCGCTATGTGAATTTCTAAATTGTGGCAATGACTGGTCACTGAGGGCAGTGATTGAGAAGGATGGCCGAGCTGTAGACTTGAACAGTCCTGTCAGTCAATTTTTTAGAACTCAGTGCTTACTGTTCGACAAGTAGGCTAGCAGGGAAATCCTACCTGCTATAAGATTAAAACTGTCCCGTCGTTATTGATCGAGGCAGCCTATCATCATGGTATGGAGCGGGCCACAGACGTTCGCATTCATACGTACGGAGGCATGAAGATAGGTTCGCCTGGCTAGTATTTTGTAAGTTTACATTACATTTTTCAATATACAGGAAATTTTTTCAAATATGTGCGGGATGAATAAACAACTGATTATTTACACTTTACAGCGATCTGAGCTGTTCGTTGCTGCCACCTTTAGTAGAAAAGTTTTCGCGACAAAAATATATGCAAAAATACATTTTTTTAAAAGAAATACCTTAAAGGTCGCTAAGTTCGAATCCTAAGTGGCATTTTTGATTTAGTGGAAGAATATTAATTCTATAACAATCGCATGTATATTTTGCAACAACAAAGTATTTTTCAAGCAGTCTTGGAACGTGTTTAAAAATTTAGCTACTCAGCTACTAATAAAAGCAATAACAAAAAATTTTTTGAAGATGTCGTATCTGTTGAAATAATTTCGTATACTCCATGCGTCACACATGCGAATTTTAATTTTTCACATATCAAATTCACAGGAGAGTTATATAAGACTAGCTTGGTACTGTGTACTTCCTTTCGTTTAATCTCATTCGTAACCTTTTCATAAATGAGCTCAATCACAAATATTTAACTTTGCTTTTCTATTACCATTCGATATTATAAATTCTTGCCTTTAACTCTCTTTAATCCATTAATTTTGAAAGTGTGATATATTTCATAGAGAATATCATAGCTATTAAAAGTCAAGTGGTATTATAATAAATCTCAAATTACACATTTAACTTCGAAGGATTTAATTAGCAGATTAAACAGATTGCGGCATCACCGTAAAAAAGAAATCCCTTCGACATATTATGAAATTTAATGAATGCGAAGCTCGGCATTAAAAAAATCACATTGTCTTGGAATTTTATTTGAAATTTTCACAATCGAATTTCAAGATAATCTAGATTTACTTTCTCAGTTCGGTTCCGGTATAACGGTTCATTTAAGCTGGAATCCTAAATCTAAAAGATTCTGCACTTTGAATTTGAAGGTTTATCTCATAATTAATGGACCTTGATAACAAAAGATAGTGACAACTGATATTTATTAAATTTTAATAAATCCTTCTGATAACCGTAACATATTCTTTCCTCAATATCGTCAACAGAAAATACTAAAACTTTAACACGTTGAATGCCACAATTAGCATAAAAGCTTTCGTGAGGGAATTACAAGTTAAAATGCATTTATCGGGAGAGAGCTTTGAAATGGGGCGGGTGACCACCAAGGCATTCAAAAGCATTCATCACAGGATTTCAGAAAGATGTGACACTCCAGAGTATATACTCCAGAATAAATTAAACATAAAATTTGGACTTAACTTTCTCTTAACACCATCAGATTGGAAAATAAGCATTGTTAAAAAGTGGTCATCTCCATTGCACTATTTTAATTTTGGAATTATTGCACTTATTTTACTTGGAATTCACATTAACTCTGCATGTTTGTGTAAGTGTTCTCGTTCTTCATAATCATTAGAATAGAGTAATGGCAAGTATTTGGATTATTTTTCTACACATGAAAGATTTGCGTTCACAGAAAACGCACACTTTTTCAAAAAAAAAAGAGAGATTGCGCTGTATTTTTTCTTTAATATTCTTTATGTTGAATATAATTATGTAGTTCTGAAATGTCTTCAATTCCATCAGAAAATGAATATGATAATGATTTTACCGAAATCCACACGCAATGCTGTATTAAATGCCGAGACTGACGTTTAATAATGTCGGACGGCGCCCAAAATATTTATTTTAAATGTTGCGTGACAAGTTTTATTCGTTGCATTTTTCAACCAAAAATTACGGTTCGAGAAAAACTCGTTTAAAATTTTATGAGAACTTGTGGCTTATTGTAAAATATTGTTACTTACACTTGCTTGGATCATACAGTAATTCTTTCACTTCCTTATATTGCTGCATTTGTTGGATTTGAAGATCCTGCTCTTTCTGAAAAGTCTATTTTGCAATGGAGGATTGACTACCAGCAGTAGTTCCGAGGTTTCTTGATCTCAGGCCAATTACGATTCCCAAGTTATTCATTCTTTTGAAAATTGATGTATACCCCTCATTGAATAAGTATTGCTAAATGGGTTACAATTTCAATAGATTGGGAGCTTCAATGCAAATGTTTTGGTGTGAATCTCCAAATCTATGAATTCAAGCTTTAGTTTCGCCAAGTGCATTGCTGTAGCCAATTGCCATTAAACAGCACGATTTTTCAATCCTACACTGTGTATACAAGTATTGAAGTCGGTATATTTATCTGACATATAATATTAACGTAGGGTCCCGCTGCACCGAGCCAATTACGTCTTCGGCACCGGTTCGTTCAACGGACTGTATAACTTCGTAAATAATGTCACGATCGAAAAGTTATTTTAACACACTTTGAGAATTCAAAAGATACAAACAAAAATTAATTTTCTTAATCCATTTCATGATAACCTTCCCTTGAGGACTGGAAGGACATTACATGATTATGTGTCAATCCTATAGTGTATGCAGTTAGTTTCTTTTAAAAAAATTGAATCATGACAGTAGGTCATGACATAAAATTAGCATTCTGTGTTAATTGTGAACAAAAATTCCAATGCACAAGTCTTTTGGACACTCTGTAATCCCAATTCTTACTTAAATTTTAAATGAATAGCAGTAGGAGTGTATATTGATGTACTGGCTACACTAAATGGAACTAAAAAAGAAAAATAGATTTTTAGAATCGAAAGATGTTACTTTCTGCCAAGAGACATTTAAAAAATAATAATTATTGTGCGTAAAATATTTCATCTACAGAGCCTAATATGTAGAAAACTTGTATTAGAAATAATATTGTTATGCTTGCCTTGATATGGATTGCATATATTTTCCCTTAACACTTTTCTTACTAACACAATCTAGTTAATTTTTTTGCGTAGTTAACTTTTTCATTGGAATTTTGTTTTATAAATTCATAATTGGCTTATGATTTATTTTCCAATTCCAGCAATGTCTTCAATATTTCACCAAAGAACACTGTCATTGCCAAGTGGGGACCCACTTACTGCAATGAATAACTCAAACATAATTGGAGCTAGTAGTGCAAATTCATCAAAATGTTTAAACAATACCACCGCCAATGTTGCTGCTGCTAATACTAACAATAATTTTAATTGTAAAGGTAGCATTCAAAATATGCAACCAATCCATCAGCGAACCCGATCACTGCCTCTTACTGAAGAGACAGCGATTCGAAGTAATCAGCTAAATTCACAGCCATCATTAAAACAAATTAGTATCATATCTAATACTGTATGTTCATGCAATGTATCAGGCAAGATGCATCATAACTGCTCCTCCCACATATGTTGTAAAGGATCTTCAAGTTGTTCTTTGTTTGCACTGCCTCTAAACAATAATCACAACAGCTCTAATAACACATTTAACACGAAAAAGAAAAACAATGTTGTCATAAATCTGACTGAAAACCATGAACTGAACAATAATGCAAGTAGCTATATAGCCGCTAATTCAATGGAAAGTATAACAGAAGATCCCAGTGATTTGGCAAAATTTAATTTGGACATAAAAAATATTCAAAATTTCATATTAAAAAATCTCAACGGAAAACAATCTAAGGTGACATCATCGACCCAGGGTAGTGTTAAAACGACTTCAGCAGGCTCTCCTTCACTTGCTCGTAGGGGTCGCAATTCCCTTACAACGCGAAGTATGTATTCAACTTCTTTTTTTTAAATCTTTTTTTTTCTCATAACTTTATTAAACTGAATTTATGCTTTGTTATGTTTGAAATAATGTTGAAATTCAACGTACAAAATTTTCGGCTTGAAATTTGAAACTAGAAACTCGCATTCTTTAAAAGTTATCACGATATATGTAAATGTGTTTATAATATGCAATTTAAACCTTTTGTTCATTTGTTAGGTAAAACGATTAATGAACATTTTTGAATATGGCAACTGATCTTCCATAAGCCATACGTTGTTAAAATAAATGTTCAGGCCCGAAATTTTATTTTGTAATGACAATTTCTTGTTTTTTTTCTTATTTTTCACCGAAAGTGAAAACAGTATTTAAAGCAGCTGTGAAATATTGCAAATTGTGAAACACGAAAGCTACTACTATCTCACTTTAGTAAAATTAAATTTTTAAATCTTTTTTTTGTACAATTTTGTACTAATTAATTATTTAAAGTATTTTTGATGCATGCATTAAATTTGATATGTTTTCCGTTTCAAATTATTCCCTGTAAAAATATCCTAAATTACTGCAAATTCAATATTGAAATACGAATGTGGAGTGGAAATATGATCCGGTACAAGTAACGTCATAAGTTAGAATTTAGGAATTGATTTGAGTATAAATAAAAGTATCTGAGACATAAGAATTCACAGCTACTTGAAATTCACATCTTCCATAAAAGATTGAAACTAGATACAGGTGTGTGTTTATACCTGCTAGAAATTGGCCATAGCTTTCCTCACAAGATGAAATCCGGGTCATTAAAATTCACATTCCCTGGAAATCACTATAAGCATAAAAATTCGACACTTATGTAGAGCTCTGAAATACATTAAAATATCCTAATTTTGCATTTCAATAATAATTCTTTCTGTGGATTTATTATCACTAAGTACAGAATGTTATTTTCGTCATTAATCTCGTTTAATTTAAGTAATATCTGTGACACCACACATTATGTGATTATAAAGTAATCATGCAATTTTTAAATTCCACTCTTACATAAGTGGAAAAATCTTTAAAGGTAATAAATCCAAAGCCCGCTATTCTCTTGCGTTAATTGTAATCGTCTATAAAGTACTTCATGTGAAATGTGGGAGAAAATATTGAGCGAATTTTCAGACTTCTTCTTTTACATAAATTGGTTGGTAAATAATTGAATGGGTATTTCAATATTCCTTAAAATATAACCGTCAAAAATATATAGATATATTTAATTTGGTATCGCAGATGAAACATATTATTTAAGGCTGTTGAGCTAATCCACTTTTTTCAGTGTATTGAAATAAAATTCCGGAAATTTAGAGGCTTTGTAACGTGACCAGAATAAACATTCACAGGAATTTCTAAGGAAATCCTCGAGGGTGGTAACCGAAAACGTTGTAAACTCTATGCACGGTGACTGGATAATGTAAAACGAGACTTACGTATTGCATGTGGTCGTCGTAATGGGTGATAATAATGACCTACAGAACAAAATAATACTGGACGTTGCGTTTTGCTGCAAATTTAAATGAATATTTGCATTTTTCATATCCTTCAGTTGTCTCCTAATTATGTGAGAATATATTTTCTAATTAATATACATTTACTATTGATTTAATTTCTAACTTCACGGCTATATTTCTTAGCATTTTCTCTATTTGTGTAAGATATTAGGTATAGTAATGTGTTGAGCACCGTGTGAATCGTATACGATTTCATTAATGCTCGGCGGTCAACTTGTTAAGAAAAGTAGTTTTGTTCCTCTTGTGTATGGAACTTTCACATTTACTTCAATTTTGTTTGTAAATCAAACTAACAGAAAAAGGGCTGATAGTGATAGGTTTTGCTTTAATTTGTTTTAGCTTGTATTGACAATACTCGCCTTGAAACTGACCTGACTCTGTTTTGCCACTTAATGGATCCATTAAATCACTACTACTATTAACTCTAAAACAAATACGATGATTTAAATTCAGAAAACACAGAAAATAGTTCAAGAGTGACTTGAGAACACAATTTTTTACGATATTTTTTCGACAGTAATTACAAATTGCCATTCAAATCTTGTATCCAGCCTAATTTTTTCTTGATGGAATTAGTCCCAGAAAATTGCTAGCATTTGAAAAATAATATAATAAAGAGCACATGGCCACATTATTATTAGCTTATTGTACAGTACAGTCCATCGCGTGAAACTCTTGATCATGGTTTAAATAGTGAAACATTTTGAAATTGCCACTGCTCCAAATGAATGTGCACCGCGAATAACGTTGTATTGTAAGTCCGCAAAAAGCTTCCAACTATGTTTTAAAAAGCTTTCACTTTCTATGTAGTAACAGCAGCATTAATCATTAAATCACATCATCAACATTACAACTTAATGAAGTGCTAAAATGTAATGTTAATGATGTGGATATAAATTAATGCTGTAATTCCTACACAAAAAGTGAAAGTTTTCGAAAAGTCAGTTCAAAGCTTTATTGCATTTTACGGAGTTTGTGCTTGACAGACTAATTCATTGTGGCCTTAGCATTAAGCTAAAAACAGATTTCACAGGCAGTGTTAGTGGCAGCTCGATAATATTATTGGTTGTCGCGTGCTCACGTGACTTTATTTATCCAATAGCGCCGCCGAACTGCCGTTGACACTGCCACTGCCCCTGCCCCTGCTTTTGCCTTTTGTCTCTAGCTTTAGGGTTACATTACTGGGGCCTAAAGCAAAAGTATTTTGATTGTTTTTCTGCATTGAAGTGGACCCTCTCGGATAGAACCATGGAACTCATCAAAGTAAAATTTAGAAAACAAATTTAGATGAAAATACATATACAATATAGAAAGCTTTTAATTACCGGTAGAAAGACATCTATGATCTTGGCTCTTATCCTTGTGAATCTCTTCACTAAAAATTGGGTTACTGACAGGTTTTGAGTAGACAATTCTTCAGATCAATGGTCAACTGAGACTCTTTGAGGAATTTTCAATCAATCAGTTTACTGAAATGAAAAAAGATATTATGTGTCAAAGAACATTATCAAAATCGCCTGAAAGACTGGTGATTTGGATACAAATACGTTCAAGAAAAAGATCCTACTAATCTGAATAGGGAAATATAGAAATAAAAAATCTAGGAATTTTTAATTTCAAAGTGTACAAATTGATTAATATTTCTGCTTAATTAATTTTAACAGATGTTTCATAATTTTCACTATTTTTTACTTGAAGGTTATAATCTATAGCAATTGTACATATGTATATACATAATATTAGTGACACTATTTTCATGTAAACTTTGCACATATTAAATTTTCTTTTTTTTAATTAATTTATCACAACTCATTAGGTCCATATATTTGGCTACGTACTTGTAAAAGAGTTATGGCTCTTAATTAGTAATATATATTTTTTAAATTCATCAACACTTGCACATAAACAAATTTGTGATCATATGAACGTTTAAAATAGTTCAAAGAATTCCTACTTTGTTCGTATACCCTTTAAATGGCCAGTAAATAATAATTAGGCGGTCAGTGTTTTTCCTATTCCTATATTCTACAAATCCTTCTTCCAAATATTTGGTAAGAGCTTCTGTATCTCAAACGCCTCTACATTAGATGATATTCCATAAAAGAGAGAAATATATATTAAAAATGTATTTATTTGTAATATCGCACTGATTGTTTAAACGCACCGTCAAAATAAAATCATATTAAGTGCTTATTCCTGGAATAACTCTAGAAAATACTAATTTTAGTAGGTATTACAAATATTTCATGGAAATTTACTGTATTTTGAGAAGAAAACAACAAAATCAATTAGCAGCCTGAATTTGCTCATATTGCACTGCACTAAACACATTGAGTGAGTGACAAGTGCTTTTACGTTTCACGAATAAAAGTTTGTCATACATATTTCGCTTTACAATGGAATAAACTATCTATTTAAAATACATACAGTTGGGAGAAAAACAATTTTAGATGCCCATTAGGCAGTGGGTTAATTTAGAAAATGAAATAAATTCTGTAACACATTTTTAACTACGCATCAATCAGATAAGTACGCCTATCCAAACGTTAAATGGAGAATCAGAGAAATTTTCCTTGTGTAAAACTGCGGCTAAAGAGGGATTAGAAAATTAATGCTATCATTAATATGGTCCCACTTCATTTTTTTTGTTTTGGCCGTGGAATTCTTTCTTTGTTTTTATTTGAATAGTTTTCAAGATTCCAGCAAATATTCTTTTACAATTCTATTACAATTTTTTCGATAGTTTAATTTTGTCAGTTTCCTGAAATATCGCCATTTTAAATAATTATTCAATTGAAAAATTTTTGGCTTTCAGAATTTTATAGTTTTTCATATATTCACTTAAAACACAGCCCTTCTCTGCAGGTCCAGTTGCGATATTTATCGATAAATGGAATTCCCCATCTGCAGTTTGACCCTGATTAAGTTATTCAAGTCAATTATTATCTTTTTTACTCATATTAACTTCGGTCCTATGTCAAACGTACCAATTTGATTGTGAAAAATAACTTAAAAGCAATTCCCATATAACGCGGAGCAAAAATTGCAATAACCCTTCTATAACACGGTTTCTATATAGTATAGTATAGCATAGTACTGTTTTCGTCCGTTTTGATTCTGAAAAGGATCATGCTCCTTCTGGAGTTGGTAAGTAACTGTATTTTCGAACTCTTGACTTGAAAAACTCATATTTCTATGAACCTTTTTAAAGTGTGTTGCTCTAATTAAAGTCACTTTTTATTTTCTATGTTTGGTTTTATAAAGGAAATATTTAAATTTCGAAAAATGAGAATTTTCATAGCAGCGGAACATTTATTGTTGAGAACTGTAATCATAAATTCGAAATGAAAGAACTATAATGTTCCAGTATAACCTATAAAGTGGAATAGTTTGAAAAAGGTTCCATAACTGTTATGAACTTTGATGTACATGCTTCAAAATTTCACTTAACGTGATTTCTATATAACGCGGTACAAATTAACCAGGTTTGTACTAATTTCCTACGTACGTACGCGCGGGTACGTGGTTTTCATACAACGCAGTAAAAATTAATCTAATTTGTACTAATTTATTTATTATTTTTTATTTATATATTATTCAAGGAATCGATTGGTATACTGTATTATATCGATTAATTACCAGACATCCTGTAGATATTTGCCAGTACACTATTCAATCTGAACCTTTTTTTGTATTCAAAAAGCTGTAAAATCCTAAAATCTCAATTTTCCAAAATTTTGATCAGACAGTTACCCTAAGTTAGGAACTGTTCTTTCTGTTGATGACATAAAATTAAATTTAAAATAAAAATAAGGAGCCTGCAACATGTCAACCGATTAGACCTGTATTTGATGTCACATATCTCTGCTATTTTTTTCATAAAAATATAAAATAAACATTATAATATTTCCAGCATCCTTAAAACTTACATTGCTGTCTTATCAAGAAGAATGAATAATTGAAGTTAGACTGTCAGCATGTGTGTAATTACGGGTTAAGAGCATATTTTGTATTTTATTTTAATAAAAATAATATTCTTTAGGCAAGACAGCATTGACTACAAAAGTATTCTTAGAAATTAAAATGATAAAAATTCATCAACGCCACATCTCATTGCATTATTACTGCCAATCATTTGACATTAACAGTACTAAATATATGCCGACCGCAAATTATAAATGTGTACATAATTTAAAATTTTAATCATCATTCAAAATATCTTTATAATTATTTTTTATTATTATTTTTTCCCCTAACCATTCTCGTGGAGAATTTCTGCATCAGTAGCTTTACTCGTTTTTACTCGAGATGCATGAAAATAGCTCTTTCGACTGTTAGAAATTCAGAAAAATTCATACATTAGATTTTTATTACAATTAAAAATGATTTACCACAATAATGCAAGAATGCTGCTTTTGGAATTGAAGTTCCTGAATTAGAAATAAAAAAAAAATGTTAAAGCTTCCCTTAGGCACTCTAATCGCTGTATTATAAGACAAAACGTCACAAAATCATATTCAAGGCATAATTTCAGTTTAATTTTCATAAGTAAATCTAAGAAGTCACTTTTCATAGAGCTCAATCAAATTTCCACATTTCCATTTATAATACATTTTGCTTTTATTGTTTGCTTAGCTGCTGTACAGATACAAGAAACCCTATTTTCTAAAAAAAAATCTACAAGGAAAACAAATAATATTAATGTATGTACTTCTTTTTTTTAAAAGGCACCATGTTGGGACGAGAAAGATGTGCCAGTTTGCCATCGAATCGAAATCGGACGACAAGTGAATGCAGTAATCAAAGTATTACGAACTCAATGATGCCGCCACCACGAACTATTCCTACCTTATCAAATAGACCGCATTCAATGTATAATAATCGCCACAGTCACAGTCCTCCAATGAATGCATTAAGTCCATCAACGGGATGTTCTGAAAGTGATGGGTCTTCTTTGAGCATTGATGAAACGGACAGCTTTGGTCATTCGCTTACACCAGATGAAAGTGGAAATTTCGTGTCGCGATATTACAAGTAAAAGATTCGTTTTCTTGCAGAATTTTACATATATTACATTTACTGTTATAGCTCGCGTACGGGCTCCGTAATACCAGAAGAAAATTGTGATGACTTCTGGTATCCAGACAACAAGAACAATCCTAATGAAAGGAGTATGGACAAATTAAACAACCATCCAGGAGGTTTGTCTCTGCCCATATCAAATCAGAATGCCATTAGAAAGGGTAGTCCAGCATCACACATAGGTTCGGCTGATATACAAGGTCAATATATGGATATGTACAGTCCGTACAGTCCTTGCGGAAGTTCCCCTTGTGATCAGACAGGAAGTGGTTACATGCCTATTTCTCCCAGTGTTGAACTCTCAAGAGGACTATACGCTGGCAGTTCTGGGGGCCACAGTAGAGCATCAAGTTTAGCTGAAGAGAATGTTGATGGTTATGTGCCAATGTGTCCTCCACAGCCGCAAGATTATGTAGACATGGAACAGTCATCTAAGCATCAAAATTTAAGTGGATTGAGTTCGGCCGCCTCGAGTTGCAGTATAACTTCGGGTACTCCTTCAACTGATATCCGATTTGCCGAATATCCATTAGATAAAGTGAAATCACGATTTACACCTGATGACGAAGACATTCAGTTAGTGTTAATTTTATTATACCACCCATGGTTTTACTGTATTTTACTATATCTTTACAGATCAACTGCCGATAGACCAATCAGAGCATATTCAGTTGGAAGCCGTTTGGAACATAACAAGCGAAAGCTACGGGTTGATGTGTTAAATGCAGAACAGAATAATTCTAGGGTACGTGCATTTTCAGTTGGATCTAGGGCGAAGGTGCCACGATCCGATCTGTATCGTGGCTCGTTTGCACCAAATTTACCATCTTGTCATGTCAATAACAATTTCGAATCTTATAATTCTACGAAGGGGAAGAAATCGTCGAGCGCACCAATTCTTGTTCACAAGAGTCAGAGTTCTGTTGATCGAATGGATGATTTAATGGAAATTGATTTCTCTAAGAATTCGGAACAGAGCAGCACTCCATCACCAATCCGTTTTTCATCGTTTCCTGTTTCTGTACCTTCTCGACCAGTTTATGATCACCATAACTGCTCACCGAAGACTGTAAGTTTTCCAGGTTATGTTGAAATGAAGCCAGGTAGTCCTACAGATAAGTCATCATCCCTAACTTCTATTAAAGCTGCAGATAGTGGTTATCTTGAAATGAAACCTGTGGGCTTATCTAACAGTCCCAGTTTATCAAGTTCCCCCATTAAAATAAATTCTTCGCCCAAATCAATACATCAGCAGGACAGCTCCAGTGTTCTGAGCAATGAGAACGACTATATGAATATATCGCCAAGTTCGAAATCGACGTCATCGACATCCCGAGGGCTTTCAAGTGCTGATGAATACAACAATTCAGTAAATGACAAAGTCATGGAAATAGATCAATTTCCTGTAATTTCGAGCACACCTGAAGGCTATATGGAAATGTCTTTCGGCAAGTCGAGTAAATCTGAGAATTTGCAAGAAAACAAAACGTTGGGCGACACTTGTACTTGGGAAAAACGTTCTGTATCTATGCCCATTGATATTAAAACCAAAGATAACAACTTTTCTGGCTTAACGCTATCAGAAACATTTTCTAAGAAGAGATACAGAAGCGATTCGAGAGAAAGTGAAATAGCAACACCTTCGAGCACGCAAGCAACAATATTTCCATTCAGTCCTAGTAGTCCAATGAAAACGTTCATTCAAAACAATTTCGCACAACGAAAGTGTTTGGTAGATGCAACAAGTGGCACAGTTACCATCTCTGAATTGCTTGAAACTGACATAACTCCAGAAGAGTGTAAAATTATGAATACCACCACCACCAGTGTTAATGATACCTCAAAAAAAGTAGAGGCATTAACAAATGACTATGCTGACATGTCACTTAATTCTAGCAAAAGAAATGGTGAAAAGGCTCCTTCCAAAGAGTGCGGGGATTATGTGAATTATGTCCCATCAGACGACAAGTCGTCAGATACTGTGAACAAGCCGGAAATTGGGGTAAACAGCAGTAAAAGTAACTCAAATGCAGATTATACTATAATGAATCCCATTTCAAGAGCAAAGGCTGGAGCCATTGCTTCCTTAGCTTTAACTCCGACCACAAGTACCAAAAAATGTGTTCCGATATCATTAGGCAGCTCCACCCAAGTAAAACCTAACTGTTTTGAGGGATTCAGACCGATCTCCTCAGGAAACGATGAGATGCTTCTAAGCACAGAAAATACAAATAAGAAGCCGACATCATCGTGCAAGCCAGCAGTTTTGTCCCATTTGAATCGTCATTTATCAGACCGGAGTAAAAAAGAGGACAATTCAGGCTATGAACTGTTACAAATGCGAAGTGATAGTTCACTGCAAACAAAGAAGATGTCACGACCGAATTCCGTAAATAGTGAAAAAATTTCCCCATTAAAAATTTCGGGACGACCCAATTCTGCAAATAGTGATTGCATTCTTTCGATATCAACTTCATCATCTACATCAACACTCTGTGGCGGTTCCTCTTCTTCCTCGTCTACACTGTGTGGAAGTAAAAGCCAAAGTCCTTTAACGAATTCTCGTCCACAATCATTTAGTGATGCAACTGTTGCATCACGACCAGAATCGATGGGATCTCTAGTCGATCAAAGTATTTCATCTCGTCCACCTTCAGTTAGTTCAGAAAGAGAATTGCATTATGCAAGTCTCGATTTACCGCCATCAACTACTCCAAATAATACTGATTGCAATCAGCCAAACACAATTTCCGGTAGCTCAGTAACCAAAGGTAATTCTTCGGCATCCGGAGAGTCATCAACTAGTCCCAGCCCAAATGCAGGCGCCTGTCAGCAACAGCCAACTTTCACCTATGCCCAAATCGATTTTAACAAAAGTGAAACCCTTAAGTTGGCAATGAACGCCGCCAATAATTCGTAAGTTTTATTTCGAAGCCACGCTTAATAATTTATTTCTTACTGCCAAATGAATTATTTGCATATTTACTGACTTGTTAGGTTTAGAAACCAATTTTTAGAAGAGAAACCGTTTCAAAGTGACCACACCCAGCTTGTGTAAACCGCGCGTATATCATAAGTACTAAAACTAAACTGCTTTGTGAATATATACATATATATATACATACATATATATATATGGAGATTTTAAGGATAAGACATATACACATATTACCTCTGATGCAGAACATTAATAATTTTTAGTTATCGTGGATATAATATACATTTTGTATAGTGATTTTGATGATAGGTAAACTGGACTAGTTAAATTTACATTTTTATTAACACTGCAATTATGGTGTAATTAACATTTAATGTAAAGAGTTATACATACATCTGAGTAAATACATCGACTTGATGCTGCATCAAGTTCTGTTACCGTTTGACTATTTTTTTTTCATGGTTATCGAGTTTGGTCGTTCGAAATCGATTTTGACGTCAGGCACGTTAGCGCGACTACTTTGGGGTAATGGCGTTGTAAAACGGCTTTAGACTTAGTTCTAAGCCGGAATAAGCCAAAATTAGCGACATTTATTGATATTATTTGTTAATTTATGTTGAGAATGATACTATGAAAGTTGTAGCATAAAAAAAAATGTATAAACTAGTAGGAATTGGAAATTGTTGTAAGTTGTAATTAAGCAAATTCAGTTCTATGTTACGAGATTCTCGCTTGTCTCTTGTTCTTGTCCTTTTCATGTCTTATTTTTTTTTCTTCTTTTTTCTTTTTTTTTTTAGAACATTGACTTGCCGTGTAAAGCAATAATATCCGTTGGTTACAGTAGTCTTCATTGTTTAATTGAAAGTCCGTTAAATATGTTTAATACTATTATAATTTTTAAATAACAAACTTTGTCAAAAATAAGCCGTTGTAATCAATTCTCCCCCCTCCGTAATTCTGTAAGTGTGATGAAGTGTTGTCCGTAAGAGTTGTGAATTTTTTTGTTATAGAATGACTAATAGGGATTTTTGGTGATTTGGGAGAATATTTTGAATTCAAGAGAACTACATTAATGCTAGGTCTGTTCGTTTACTCAACGTTTTATAAAAGCTTTTTAATACCAAAACAGTTTTTCTTTCTTCTGAAGAAAAAGAAATTTTACTTCCCCAAACATAAACATTTTCCGTTAAAATTCATGTTGTCAACTGTAACTTACTCGATGTTTACACTTGCCAATTGTGTTGGCATTGTCGTCGTTGGCAGCAACTGTCAATTTTCAATTTTATTGTCACTTTGTGTTCGATTTGTTGGCAAGCCACTAAACGCGTCATCCGCAAATATGTTATTATCGAGTAGTTAACGTTTAATGATAGCAAAAATTTTGACTTTAAAGGTCATAGAAGAATGCGAAATTGAGACAGAACTTGCAAGAAGAAAAAGGAAGTGCTGGGTTAGTCCCATTATCAATTAATTTCAAAATATCTGCTCGTGTGAATACTTTTTCCGCTATTTTTACCAAGCGCCTTTGATGTAACAAAGGACGCCCATGTTGTTCAGAAAATTGACTTGCCAGTATTGTCTTGACAACTCCAAAATCTAGACAATGACAGTTTACATTAGACAACGCCAGCGACAGTATTGTGCCTAGTGTAAACGTCACGTTTACTGTCAGTGTCATTGACATTAGTTCTGTCTGTTTACTTGAAAGTTTTTACCCCAAAACCGAAATTTTCGTTCACACTGTGTCTGTTGCCTTCTGGAATTCAATGTACATAGAATGGTGAAAAAGTACGAAAAGGTAGGTGCTTACGCCATTACATGGTGATGAACATTCATATAAAAGTGTTTCCGAAACGAAAATTGAAGAAAGGAAACTCTATAGAGTCGAGTTGACTTGAAATTTATTACAGAATTTGCTCTTATTGATTTCCTTTTTTATCTCAAAATTGAATAACTTTTTGGTCAACCGACAATAGTACGTGCTTACCACTGTCGACGAGGTTCGAATAGCAGCCAGTACATATTTTAGGTGCGCGTTGTTAGATACCAAAGGAAAATGGTCAAGGTAACGAAAATATGTGTCGCTTAAGGGGTCAGTCTGTGGAAAAGGAACAAAATGAGTGATACTTGAAATTTTTTCTGTGCAGAAAAACAGTAACACCTAGAGCAGCGTTGCAACCCGTGGGCTACGTGCTGTCTTTGTTGATTCGCTGGCAGCCGTCTCACCATGTGTAATAAGTCGCATGATAGATAATTTTTAAAATTTACAGATATGGCACAAGAAAGTAGTTGCGTTGGCCCTCCCATAAAAGCACAGTGAATGTATGTGACCCTTGTTGGTGTTAACAAGTGCGGGCATCCCTGACAATACAGTGAAAAATTTCACTTTATTTCTAAATTCTTGAAGATTACAAGAAAAAAATTGTCGCGCTTATTAACAACACGTTCATGATGCCGCTAAGAGAGTTTTCTCATGTTATACGAAGCTTTTTATGCAATTCTCTCAGATAAATCTCGCATGAACCACCGGTAGATTATGTTGGCGTGAAAGTCTTAAAGGCGCTAAAATCTTTTTTTTTTCAAAGCCCTCTCAACGGCGTAAAGGATTGCAGTTCGTAGAATTATGTAAAATATAAAAAACAAACGAATTCGCAATTAGAATTACTTTTTCATATACACGAAAACTCGAATGAGGAGGAGGAGCTCCATAACTACACGCAATAATTCCACTAGAATAATTCTTTTCCTTTTAATTTGAATTATTTACTAAAATTTTACTTTATGGCAATGTGAAAACTTTTTTTTGTTAAGTATTACAGAATATCACGTTCTTTTTTAAAGGACGATAGGCACATATATAGACTTAAAAACATGTCGCAAAATTTTACAGGCGTCTTGTTCAAAATGTGAGGCATTTGAGGCGATGCATGCTTCCATTCTTTGCCTCATTTGGCTGTCGCAGCCTTTCAAAAATGCGGCGGGCGTATTACGAATGGTTGTGAAAGCGTTTTCAATATCGGTATTCAGAATTGGCGCAGAATAAATTAAATTTTTAATGTGACCTCACAAATAAAAATCGAGGGAGGCTGATCTGACAGGTTGTTTTTGTGGTATTGTACGAGAAAAACGCGCTATAGCCAGGAAATGTAAAGTAGAAATGTTACGTTTAGTTATGGAGCTCCTCACATTTCATTAGTATTTTATTTTCTTTTAATTTTTGTTTTCGTTATTGGAATATTAGTTCGTTTTGTGTATCAAAAAATGGAATTATAAGTGCGTGGAAAGAAGGTCCCATTGCTGGCATATTCTTTTCTAACCAAACGGGTCCCATATTTCATAAAAAGTTTTTGGGTTTTCTTTTTTACTTTCTTGGATTGGATTTTATAATTCGACACAGACTTATAAGGTGTTGTTTTGTTTTTTGTTTACTATCTGGGACAACAACAAGATTTATTTTGTAAAGAAGAATATTTTCAGAATAAGAGTAAATTTTCACCAAAATCAATATGCCGTTGGCATTTCCGTTTTATGTGATTAGATAATAATTGTGACATGTGTATTTTCTCCTCTGGAAAAGATATAGCGATATTCTCTCAAAGCTAGGCAATTTGTTGTTATTCTTATCATAGATTTGTATGCGGAGAGAGAACTAATCTTATTGAATCTCTCCCTCTTATGATTAAAAATAAATTTTGATGGATAAGATGTGTGGTAAATTTATAAGAAAAATTGTTTAGATTATTGTAGAAATTTTTATTGAGTGGTAAGGATTGGATTGCAGTCGACATCGCGAATACAAAATGATTACTCCGTTCCTGTTTAATTTAGTCAAATTTCAAACAATTAAACTATGGTGCTAACACAAAAAAATATATATATATACAAAGACTTTATTTTTCTCCGGAAGTTGACGAAATGCATACGGAAATGCGAAAGAAATGAAATAATTTGAACAGATTTTTCTACGTGGTACTAATGCAATATGTCTTATCCTCCCCGTGTCGTTTGAATTCTTTTTGCAAGTAATATAATTATATTTCGGACATCATAAGCCTCTGCTTAGAAGCATATAAGCTTACAATGTAAAGAGATTTTGGACATGTTATATCTTAAGTCATTGATATATACATACATATATATTGTATACATATAACTACACACATATATATACATATTAATATATTTTATAAAAATGGACAATTGGTAAATAGAAATTTATGTATTTAATGCGAAGAGTTCATTACAAATAGTAATTTACATATGTAAAAAAAAAAGAAGAAAAGTCAGAAATTGTTGAAAATGTATTTTTCTATCGAATATATCACAATTGCAATTGTTAACTACGCGCATTGCTCTAGATTCAGTAAAAATAAAGAAAACAACATAAGAGAGATACCTAAGATGAAGAGAATTATATAAATATATTTACCGTAGATAGCAAAATATACATAATGCATGTATACACAGTTAATACCGTCGTACATATAAATATGTATAATTTTTGACTGGCATTATTGTATTATATATGTACAATACAATTAAAATAATGTATCAATACGGACTATATGATTACATGATATCTGCTAAGAGTTAAGAGAGGATAATTTGTGAGTAGAATTTGAAGGGTATCCCGGTTACCCGGAAAATTATCAATTCGAGCGACATTAGCTGGGCAGCGTTAACGGGGAATTATATATAAAGTTCCTCTTAAACCAATTTCCATAACATTACTAGTTCTAGAATCATCGTCTATTTCGTCTTAAAACTCTCTGATATCGGATAAACATAAACAAGTCATTCTTTTTTTCACCAACAGAAGTAAATCTGATGAATTACGAGTACCAAACAAATATTACCCTATTTTTCCAGGCAAGTAATGTGCCCGTATGTTTTGGAATTTAAATAATTTTCTTTAACCGTCGAAAGCAAGCAGAACAGAACCATCAGCCCACCACATTCTCGTCGTAGTTTTGGTGCCGCAGAGCTATCTAGGAAATTAACACGTTGAGTGCCGTGTCAGTCACCGGTGACTGACATTTAAAAGCTCTCTCACGGCAAAGGCATTTTAATACGTAATTCCCTCACGAAAGCTTTTATGTTAATTGTGGCAGTCAACGTGTTAAGAAATCCCCCATTTTGCTGTGGAGGTTTTATCATGGGGGATTTTATCAAAAATGTTGATGTCGAGTTGATGGGGAATTTTGTGCCGTTCCCGCTGGTGCGGCACCCAATGCCTAAGTAGCACTGGAGTTGAAGCTTTGCCTTCCATATTGGATCTGTCCCTCTACCATCTAAGTGCGCTCCCTTTCAAATGTGGAACTACCCGTGGACCAAGCGCGGTTTTTAGAATTGAATAGAATTATTGTTTTGTTGTTCCTGTGTATTTTCTCATTCAAAATTTCTATCGAGAA
>QYTT01083589.1:1915-16956 GCA_006980735.1 Dasypogon diadema
CAAACTGCTTCGAAACCACCACAGCTATGACCGCCAGATCAAACTGCCATTGAAATTGCCGACAACTTTGTAGACTATATATATATCGACAAAGTGAAATGGTTCGTAAACTCTTTTAAACCATTTAAGTCACCAGATATTGTTGCTCCATACAAAATATTGAGATATTGCACAACCATAGAACGAAGCCTCCCGTTGGGGAATGGATTTTGCGCATACTTAGCAACAGTATGATCTATGCGGATCTCGTTGGGAATTCAGAAAGGAAAAGGTTCTCAAGGGAACCCTATAATGTGCTGTCATCGACCAAGTAAAAACAGAAAGTAGGAATTTCTTTCTGTTTTTACTTGGTCAGGCAGACTGAGAACGCTTTTGCCCATCGGTGTCTCGCATAACACCTTCCATCCTCCTCACTCTGCACTGCAAGCTGACTAGTCCTTCTGTTATTGCTTGGTCGATGGTGAGGATTAGATAGCTCATGAATGTATGGAATCAAACATATCGAAGGTGGAAATGGTTTCGTATACCTGTACACACAGCACAGCTTAACTGGAGGGAAATTTAAGGGAAGAGGAGATTGGATAATTTTAACCTGACAAATGTTGTAAGTAAGCCACAATTTTCGGCACGAAATTTTTACCCAGTGGCTTTGCAAGTACAAATCTTCGTCAGTACAATTGCCTCAACTACTGATGCCCAAATAAATCGCCGCACCTCCTCCCGAGCCAAGAGTCTACCATTAGTATGCTGCGAGCTGCGCTGCAAATCCTGCTTTCAATGTAAACAATGATCATCTGTTCGTGGTGATAACTGCTTCAGAATTTGAAATCAAAATCCTACCAAAGGTGGATGAAGGACCTTTCTTTAAGGGCAGTATGACTGCTAGGCAGTATGACTGGTGACAGTGCCCATTCCTAATCTTGAGTTTCTTGTATCGGGTTAATGAGCAACGTACTGCGTTCGAGGGCCTTTAAATGTCCTGCTATCTTAACAAGGAAAAGGGGTTGTTAGCACCGATTACAATTACTGGTAGACTCAATATTCTTTAATAATTGCACGGTATGTGGTGGTCATAGCTTCAGAAGATCTAATACTAACATAATCTCCCACTGTGTGTCATAGAATTAAATTTCTCTCATTTTTTAATTCGATGTTTTTCGGTCTCGGTCCGGTCAATGCTATAATATTAGAAATTTGTTATGGTTTCTTTTCCAAGTGAATCGAATTCGCTACCTTTGTCCTAGGAGTCAAAGTCGCATTCATTTCCTCAAAATGTATAGTGAAAAATAAAATTTGTCCATAATTCGCATCTTTTTCGTGTATTCCTTTAATTGCGACTCGACAAAGAAATATTGAAATCTTTATAACAGTCATTGCAGTGGTCTCATCGTGGAGGAGTGACTTTAAAAACTTTCCTCTTCTGAGGTGCCATTGCATTCGCACATTTTTAAATTTAGTCGACACCGTCAACCTAATAATTTAATTTCTTACTTGTTCCATAAATTGACAGTAATTTACTAAGATTGCCTAATGCATGATCTCACTGTTTTTCGAAAGCTGTCATTAGCATTTTGTTTACCATATAAATCTTATGAACAACCAAGCACTACTAAGCATTAGCATGTAGCAGTTATTACTCATCATTTTGGTATAAAAATAAGATCTACTAAACAAATGACTTCAACCCGTGACCGCTACTCACCTTGGCCCTAGACTTCATGCATGAGCATTAATCACCGATGAAAATGACGACTTGAAGGACTCCATTTGTTGGGTATTTGCAACAAATCTAGGTATCCCTTTGAGGGATCTAAACTAAAAACTAAAGTGACTTTAATAACCTTCATTTAGTCTGGTGGTAAGACTCTCTCATTACCACCAGAAACAACTCTAAAGGCAATTATCATTGTTCGGTGACTGGATTCCTTGCAAACATAGTTAACTTTATTCAGGGCCCATAAAGAACCAGCCTGTGAAGGACAAACAAATCTGAAGCGCAAAGTTTACGCAAATGAATGGCACTTCATGCCTTCCAAAGTTATTCTTTATAAAATCTTCCAAAACTGGTGAGAATCCAAAGATTTCCAGGAAATTTCCTCGGAAACATTGCCTAATGAGTCTTTAAGGCTGCCTTGCCTCATTTCAATCTAATTTTGATGTCCACATGAGATAACCGTGGCAATTAGCAGTCTGCCAGTCACAGTGCGGCTGGGTTCTTTAAAAGCGTCATCAAGAGTCAGGATTCAGTCGGAAATCTCCCAAAGGAAATTACTGAGTGAAATAAATTGTTTCTGGTCCTTTAAGCAGCTAATTATAGATGTCCTCAGTCGTAAGTGGTAGTTACATTTCCCATAAAGCGACCTCACTTTCTGGTCTTGTTAATTGCTTTTAATTGTGAAATTTTTTTTCAATTAACAGCCTGAGCCGAAGCAGCAGACTTCGCCACTTTATGGCAGTTACTCGGTTAGAAGTTATTTTGTTAATTACGGCAAATAACTTGAAAAAAAAGTAAGAGAAATATCCTGTCTGAATGCTATTTTAGTAGGCGTCGGTGTCGCGTCGTACGTTCTGGGCCGAACTTGAATTTCTTGCATTTTTTCATGTTTTCATTGTGTGGATTCAGACGGTTGCCAGACTGTTGCCTTTTTTAAAGCTCATTAACCCGGAACCACTTTGGTCTATTTGGAAAATTGAGTCGACTTAGACTAGACAGACTGTCTGTCGATGGTCACGCATTCAAAGACCTTTCACAGGTAGAAAATCACAAGTCATCAATTTTCTTGCAGGTGCTCAACAAGTTCATTTGAGCAGAGGGCGTGAATTTTGAAAATTGAATGAGATAAAAATTCAATTAATTACCGGTGAAAAATTATCGTGATTTCTTTAAGAGTAATGAATGAGATGTTAGTGTCCGTGTCCACAACGGATATTTAATTGCGGATGACCAGGCTGTGTTATCTTAGTTGACTTACTTCTGTTCAATGGAAAATGGGAATTTGTTTAACTTTTCGCACCTTTCATTATACCCCATGTGAAAGAATGGGCATATTAGTTTTGATCCAACGTTTGTAACGCATAGAACCAATAATGCTAGGGTAGAATGAGTTATATACATATGCTCAGAATGTAAAAGCAAATCGATTTAAGCATGTCCGTCTGTCCGTCCGCCCGTCTGTATACACGATAACTCGCGAACGAATTGAGTTAAAAGGCTGAAGATTGGTATATATTACTTTTAGAAAATTTATGGATCTAAGTTCGAAAATGGAGCGAATCCCCCCACTCCTTCAATAGGCAGCCATATTGAATTTTTGGATTATTGGGTTGAAATTAAATTTATGCTTTTCCTATATGTTTTGTTTTGAACGAAATGCTATTAAACACTGATAAATGCACTTACAGGTACTTTACATGTAATAAACGTTTATTTCTTTTAATTATACTATTAACAGATGCTCGCTTAAACTTGACAAAACGAAGGATCTTGGTGGCTGGTTGAATAGTTTTCTTTCGAGGATGATATTGATGCCGTTTTATTAACAATGCTCCCCGTGGCTACGATTAGCTAAAGAACTTAGTGAACCATTTATAACAAAGTACTTTTGTTAGACCTAATTTCCGTAGATTTTTTTAGCTTGCTTATACGGACAAATTGAGCTTGAGCTAGTTGCTTCCTTTATTATTTCCATACCCTGCAGTATACTCAAGGATTCTTTCCTGTCACATATTATCTCACTATTTGTGGTATTCATGAAATGTTTTGTCTGTTGATGTGGTTACCTTCAAAGAAAAAGAGTGCGAAATTATAGACGGCCATTTCACACGGTTTTCACAAAATTTTTCACATATAACAGGTTTATTTGCTTTAACGCGATACAATGTACCTTAACTTTTTAATATCGATAACAACTATACATGGTCGCACTGTTTCATTGTTTTTCTTTAATTGTTATTTGCACAAATGAGCTTCTGTAGTAATACCTGTGAAAAATTACAAATTAAACCATATCACGAAAAGTATTATAGAATTTTTGTTTGAAAAGTTTATTCTGCAGAAATTTACACGCTTCTATGAACAGCTTGAATCGAGAATCTTTAATATAGAATTTATAGGAGAAATATGTGTTTGAATAGTAAAAATTAGTAAAACTTTCGAAATTCTCCGCATAACTCAGTCCGATCAATTTTACCACTTTCCTCCAAATCTAATTAATCCTTTAAGTAAATGCAGAAAAAACAAGCCTGTTATTTATGATGCCGCAGTACTTATAATCTTTCCGTATGAAAACTGCTCAAGAGGAAATCCCCACCTATTTTAAATCACACAAACCAAAAAGTTTGCAAGTGTCAACGACCATAAACCCACGGATACGCTTGTTTGAGAGTTCTGCAGCAGACCCGTAATTCACTTTCGGTTCATTAAACATATTGTCATTCTGGATATAATCTTCTTAAAAGTTCTTTTACTTCGTTCTGTGGAGGCACTCCATCGTACACTCTTAATCCATTCGTTTTTATTGCTCCAACGCCACCCTTCTTGACATTATCTACCATTGAAGATCGCCCAAGGATGTGATTTTCTAAGAGGACATAAGAGGATCTTAGGAGAGCTTGGGGAATCAGATGTACTTGAATCTGCAATATGTTGGTGCTAACTCAGAGGTGATGGCCACTACGTTTCGTGTCCTTAATGGAAAAAGCACGTCAAAATATTATATTTAGCCGCGAATGAGAGTTGAATATCTCACGTAATTATGGTTGAAATATACTGTGCTACCGGGCTACTGAGCTGTGATACATGACCATCAGAACGGGGAGACATATTAAAAGATACTTAAAATTGATTAATGGTCTTCGCTGAACGTACATAAAGCAGACCAGATAATAAAAGTCAAATGTATTTTATTGAAGGGAAATTGATAAACACTTTAGGCAATTAAGAGCCCAAAGAATTACTGTTGGAGATTGAACATATCTCCGGCTATATTTCATGGCTAACTAATTTCAGAAATTGTGCTGGAAAAAGTTTTCTTGTCCCGATGAATATAAAGGGATCTTTAAATCACGCTATGTAGTTATCACTTTATCAGTCATATAATGTAACCGAAACTTGGCTTTGTTCAACGTTATAATTTTCATTTTCTCGTCGGAAAACTTTATATGCCGCGACATTATTTAAATTTCGAGTTTGTAATGTTCCCATCTTATGACTACATCGGATTTATGGGTGATTCTAATATTAATATTTTGAGGTGCAGTCACATCAGTTAATTTTCCAGAAAATAAAAATCAGTTGCCATATTAAAAATTTTTTATTTTATCTGCTCTGCTTTCTGTGGCTTGTTAAGATCCCATATATCTTTTGATACTATTTCTAAGTATTCATTTCTGGCAGTTTCCAAATATTTATCACGAGTGTCGTTAGCAATTGTCACTGTTAATATTTTTACTTCCATTATTACAGTATAGTTTACAGATTCAAAATTCGAGGCGCTATCATCATATTCTGAAAGATCTGTAACTACTGGACGGTTCGGCCTTCTTTTTCGTTCTATTCTTTTTAGTTGCGGTCTTCCAGCCACTCGGTTTACTCTGCGTCTGGGTTGACGGACATTGCTTCCGGCAGCCTATAGATTTTAGCAACATTTTTAGATTTCGGATTCTTATTTTGCGGAGTTATTTCGGTTTCCGAAACTTGTCAACCTTCGTGCGTTGTACCATCTGCATCAACTAAGTCCTCATAGAAGTAGTCTTCTTTTTTCTTTCGGGGTCTATGATTTCATGCTCTGTTCCCATATTAATTTATCAATAAATTCCATATTCCTATTATCCCTAAGTAAATTCCATATCTCTGCTTTGTGTTGAATATCCAATTAAAGAACATTCCTTTGATCTTCCGTCGAATTTGTCCAAAGCACAGTATACCTGAAAATAACCCACATTCGGACGTAAACCGAATTTAATAACATTTGAACACTTTGTTTTCCTATTTCCTTCTTTATTCTTTTCTCTTTTCCATAGTTCCTACATTTTTCTAACAAGCATAGCATTCTGTCTTGAGGAACATTTTTCAATTTTCGTGCATCGAACTCTTCTTCATATTCAAATTTTGTAACCTATCGACAGTGTCAAGAGGATTAGTTCCAACCTCTTCTCATTCACTAATTTTTTGTAGAAGCAATTTCTTCAATAGCAGTGCCCTCCGCGCAGGACCTTTGAACAGATAGATCTAATCTGATTCTAATTTCTTCTATACATAATTTCATGTATAACACCCATTAAAATTTGTCTAAGCTTAGAGGGGTTTACTATGCAAGTATTTATACTTTAGTCTAAGTAGCTATAGCACTTTCTTCATTACCTGTCATTACGGCTGCAGCTTCCACGTATCATTTTAATCCTTTTTAATACCCCGTACCGCGGTCTTACATACCTTTGTATATCTCTTTCCCTTTCGATCAGCAATTAAATAGTAGGTTGAGTAAGTTCAACTTGTTTCATTTTTCTTGTATTCCTATATATTTGTATGTTCGATTCGAGATGAGAAAAATCGAGTTAAGTGAACTAAATCCGGTTAATTAAAGTCAAAGTGCAACTATAAAGAAAATAAACTAAACTGAGTAAATTTTTGTAATTACATAACTTTATCAATATGTTTTTGAGAAGTAAACTCCAAAAGAACCATTGACTGTAATTCGTAGTATACACGTTTTTCAAAAACTGCCAATATGTACAAAGTGAATTCGTTTTACTTTCACTTAAAGATCTGAAGATTTCTTTTAAGAAATTAGAAAAATACAAATTGAATACCACAAATGTATTTACCTTAAGCAAATATGACTTAATAAACCAGAAACACCGTTGAAAGCTCTGCCTTCGGAACACCTTACTGCCCTGTAATTGATTATAAAGCTTACGTATTCAAGACGCACCTTCAATAGCGACGCTAAAGCCTTCATGGCCTATTACATGCAAAAGGCAAAAGGGAATGAAGTCTCTGTGTGTTTGCTCCCTTCAAGGCCAATTGAAAGTGAAGTCTTTTACCTAAACAAAATGTTCTTTCCGTCTAAGCACTTCAACCGTCAGACTCAATTTTCTCGTCTAGAGATTGCTTTCACACAACGTCACAAGATTTTTCATCATTTTCCCTTTCATATGCGGCTAATTGTTTCTGAAAGAAACCAATAATGTCTTTCGGCGGGGGTTCCAAGGAATGAGAAGGTGAAATTCCCCAAGAAAATTATTTCTTGTTCTTCGATTCGCTCTCAGCTTTCCCTGCCAAATGTTCCACTTTAACTGGAAAGTTTCGCTATGGTATATAATACCACAAGGTATTAAAATTATCCATCCGGACCGTCATTTGGACGTGGACAAATAGTTGGTTAGAAAACAATTATCACCTGACGTGTAACAGTAGACCGCGTTTCAATGAATTTCAATTTAATTTTAAACAACAATCAAAAGAATAGAAGATTTACCTGCCAACTATCCGAAACACCGTATTCCAACACCCGAAATCCACAATTTGACTGGCATTAAACACATCACGCCACCGGTCATTTAAGGGTTTAGATTAGATCGTCACGTTGAACAATTTATATATTTTGGTGGAATTACCATCGTCCGCAGCCCACTCCCAATTTAGAATTGTCTGACTGGTGCCAGGCTAGACTCGCCCTGTCTAGTCAAACTTGCCACCCTTACATGTATTGTTTGCATTTCAGTCTAGCTGGAAAGTGGACTTTTGCGTGTTTTGTTTGTGGCCAACTCACTTCCAATTTTATTACTAATTCATCACTTCTGATAAAGTTCGATCGAAGGAGGTATCTCAAGGAAAATTTCCCAGTCAGTGTCCTTTTTTACTTCCGATTTCCATTTTAGTGGCGGAACTATTTTTAGATTTTGGGTTGTAGAAGTCTTCCATAAATAAAAACGTTTCAAGTTGGGGGAACACCATTTCATGTTAGCGTAAAAGCTGTGATATTTTAAGATGAATAGGATACAGATGTGGAAAGTGATATTGAAGGCTGTAGTTTTTCAGAACATAACTTCAGATCTTCATGAATAATTAACTTAAGAGGTTTTAAAAGGGGAGGCGGAGTGATATGGAAATGATACGTGTCAAATTCTTTTCATGAGTATGAGGCTGACTACTGTGAAAAGGAACAAAACCTGAATTATGTTAAGTAAACTGCTCGTTCCCCAAAAGAAGAGGATCGCAGTTTGCAACTTTCATATTTCACTAGGAATAATAAATTGAGGAAAGGTGTTATATGTATTAATATAAATGTAAAGAAAATTTTGTGGAAATGCTGTACATTAGGAAGTAAAGAAGTGATTACAAAAATTGCGTTTAATTTGTCTAAAATATTAAGTTTTTAGTCAGCAAAGTGCCAAGAACTTATAGAAGGCAAAAAGTTTTTAATTTTGATTTTTGATATCCAAGTTCCTCAAATTTGTATTCCTTCTAACATTCTCACATGCAGATTCGATTGCATCTAATAAACGTTCCTAAGAGGTGATTGGATATGAATAAGTTAAAATGCAAAGGATTCAAATTGGAAGATCTTGGACGCCATGAAATCGGGCGTCCACGTCCAATCCATCGGGAACCATAATATTGGTCCAGATAATCACGGACTGTACAAGAATAATGTACAGAAGTGCCGGCATACATGAACTACATCTGCCTTTGCGAGTGATACCTGCCCGCTTAAAGTGTTATCAAGTGGATCACGTAACTAACAAGAAAATGTGATCACTTGGAATGCCCAAAATGAACAAACTTTAAAGTTCTTCCGCCTACTAAATACAAATCAGTTTCTGGTGTTAAATCGGTTTGACGTCTAATGCCCTCTAGGCACTTTGAACGGGTGATATTCTATTTGTTTCGTTATATTGCATAAGTTAGACTGGGGTCTTCGAACCTCTATACCTTTATTATAACAATCCAATAACTGCAATAAATATCATGGAAATCGAACTCATCATGTTCTGATCATGCTTCTAATGTTGGGTCATTAATGGCTTCAAATGATTTCTTATAGCAGAAGATAGGGTAATTTCCACTTGAAAAATCGCTTGATTAGTTCTAGCTACCCCAACAACTGCGCTGGTATTATCGCGGAAATACTGAAAACAATTAGTGATTATGTTTATGAATTGTAATCACGCATATATATATATCTATCTGTATTAAACAAACGGTGTAATTGTCGCATGGATTGTGGTGCTTAACTATATTCACTTGCTACTACTGGGCATGAAAAGGCTAAATTGCATCCTACTGTATCTTCTAACTTGCAAATGACTTAAAATATGTGTCATTACAGACTAAATTATAAAGTAAACACCAAACCCCCACATTTAACATCCCCCCATGCAGTTTCAATATTTATTCCTATTAGTCTCTTCTCCGTTCACGAATTCCATCTTCCGATATTATTACTGAAAGAAACCAGCACACATACATCTTGACTTGAGAAATTATAGAGACGAAATCTTGGAAAATTACTTGGGAGAGGATTAAATTTATGGAAATTTGTTTATCGAACACTCAACCGTATATATCCGTAAAATCATCTTTATTAGCAACTAAAGGGAATTCCAGTTGAAACGGGAGGGGTACACATGCATATCCCAACAGAAATCTTAAGTACTCTGGCATGCAGATGCTTCGATCCGTTATTCCACCCTCATACATGGGGTAAATATGAAGATTCTTGTGATTAATGCAAGCACTTAATTGTACGTTGAAAGTGATACAAGATGCGGTAAGACGTCGGAGAGAATTTTGCACATAAAGACGTATCCAAAACCAACTTCGAGTCACTTAAATGGAAACGTTGACTTAATTTGTTGAACGCATTCAGACCTTTTTGCTGTCCTTCTCCCATAGGACTGACGAGAAAGTTTTCCTCCATACTCCACGAATTCTGATTTAAATCGGTTCGGGATTACCTCTGGGAGGGCCACATAATTGTGGAACTGAACACCCCCATTTCTGCTTATGACTGAAAAATTATCCCTGGAGAGCAGAACCATTGCTGACTTTGAGATCTAATCAAAAGTTGTGGCTTAATTGTCTGCCGGTGGAGGACTTAACTCCCCCACACAAATTTTCCTACACGGACAAATAATTCAGACATTATCTCATAATAACTTCTGATCCATTGTTACCAGAATTCTTGTACAAATATTTTGGAGATGAAGCCGATAAATAAACAACAAACAAACGTCATCAAACGGCTCAGGAAAACAGTTCAGTACGCAATGAGCAGGAGCCAGGAGCGGGCCAAGCAAAAAATGAGCACTTCCTGGCATTCAATCGAAATAATTCCGAACAAAAAGTCTGCAAATGCGGGAAAGTCTATCGATTAAAGCCGATCAATATCCTCCACCGATTGATTTCGTTCGTTTTATGAATTCCTAGCATATCTGTCGAATTTTATGCTCACACACAAAAATTTTTATTTATGGCTGGTGGAATTTGTCTTCTCACCCGCCTCATCCCCCTAAAAAGAGATAGTCAGTCAGTTTACCGGCTATGCCACCACCCTAACAATTTTTATGGATTCTAGTAGTCAAGCTGACAACGTCGAAGCTACTGAAAGCTATTGAATAGGTCGTATGTGTGGGTGGGGGGAAGGGGGAGGGGATGAGGATTGAGGATCGTTAATGCTTCTCTTGCCTTCGGGATTAAGAACATCGTTTTTATCTCAAGACACTTTTTTCTATATTTTGGCTGATTACTGCGATTTGCTGATGTGTCTCCTGTCATGTCCTTTTTATGCTCTTTCAGCCTGGGGAGCGTTTTGTTTTCCAAAGCGATTTTTAATAGCTCTATGAAAAGTCCTGTTTCCTGCTTAGATATCGTCCGGTTGTGGAATGCTTTCTTTAAAATTTTTTTCCCTTAAATGTGTGCACCCCCGTAGGCATGTATTAAGAGGCTGATTATTGTGCATCTGTAAACAACCCAGTAGGGAAAGTAAGAGGTCCCACGTTAATGTGGAATGTATGATTTTGTAAGATGTATGTATGATTTTGGCAAGATGCGTATGCCCGGAGAGAGCTTTTAAATAATAGCAGTCAACGTGTTAACTTATCGAATCAAAAGCATGAAATTGTCATGCATTTAACAAAAAAGAAGAAGAACGTATTGCTGGAATTTTAATTTAAAAATCAAAAATTGCAAAATATTTCGCTTGGTTTAGTTCCATTGAAAGAAGAAATTTGGAAAAATATTTTTAGGATGGAATAGATAGCAAATCAATCAATCTTCTTCGGGTAATACTTCCTCGCATCTGGGCATGTAGAAAGGAAAATTTATTAGAAGCAACTAAATTTGTATAAAAATTGTATTACACCATTACCGAAAAGAATACAAAATATAGATTGTTCTGGATTGTCTTTGAAGTTTTTGCGTCTCAACAAACGGAACGCTTGCAGTTGTTTATTAATTTTGTTTCAAGGCGAATACGCCAAAAGAAGAGTGGTTGTCTCCGGTTATATTCTAACCTCAAATCTGATACCTATCTCAACTATAAATTTAGTATAAAAATGAGCTCAACAAGAATTCCTGTTTAACGAAACGTGAGAATCTCAAATGCAAAAACACCAAAATGTGATATGTTCTGCGTCTATATAAATGATGTCAGGTACAAACTCTCCCAATTTAGAAGTCGTAGCAACCACTCAAACCGAACAAAAAGAAGGCTTGCCATTTGAAGAATGCAAAAAGAATATCTAAAAATTGCATAAATCTTTATTAACCTATCCCAACAGCAAAAGCTCTTCGCCGAAAGATAAACATAATCAAGGTCATGCTTAACAGGCAGGGCGAAAGAAGTCGGGCTGCAGGAGAAAAAAATCCAGCATAACATGGTAAAAATAAAAATAGCCTCGTGGAAATTTGTCCAGCAGCATTAAGCGAGGAGAACGCAAAAACTCCGCTGAACTAGTGATGTAAAAAACCGGCCTGGAGTGGAGTAATAAACACACGATTCGGCTAAGCATCGCTATAAAAAGCGAAAAAGTATCTTCAATCTATTATCTGGTTTGATTACTGGTTTCGTGCCCACACCGATTGAAGAATTTGAATGAAAACGAAGCCGAACTCGTTACGGTCGTTTTGAATGCGGACGGAATGAGAAGTGAGGACGAGGACTGACGACTGAGGTGTATGCAAATGCAAAAGAAGAAACCTCTAGCATTAGCTTACTGCGACTATTCGACTATTTCGTGGTGTCATCATCGTTTCCAAGTTTTCAAAAGTAGCATTTAAATTTTGTAACCGTTGAAAGATAGCGTCGGTTACACAACCGGTTCTTATCGTGATTACCAGCGACCTGACATAAGCAACGACGTGGATTTCTCCTCTCTTTTCATATTATTCTGAACGTTAACTGAATCATAATTCGAAGTTATCGCGGTGAGGTAGACACGAATACCTGGGGCATATAGTCATCAAACAGGTTCTAGGAATTCAGGTGATAGCGAGATGACAAGAGCTCATTTGATCTGGCCATAAACAAGTGATAATTAGTGGTCGTTGCGGAATGAGTATTTTATGTGAATGTGAAAACCTGGAAAGCTTTTCCAATCGCCGGCCATCTCAAGTATAATATGATATATCAGTGACTAACCATTTCGATTCAGTGAAAAGATATACTTGAATGACTGACTGAGTTGTACAGGCAGATTTCACCTTAAGACGATCTTTGTCATCTGAGGAAAAGTACAGTGTGCGCAGTCACTGTTACAGAGTTGCGTATCTAGATTATCTGGCGGTGATCTCGTTTTTATTGCAGGTCTTCAAGTGGATGCTGCCGGCAATTAATCAAGTCACAAATCAAGTGTATGAACATGTGCTCTCCGCTCGGAAAGTGAAATTTGTTGGCGCATGACAAGGTCAATGTGGATCTCAGATACACTCAGATACATTGCAAATGGAAAACAGAGAAAAGATAAAAATTCCAAAGTATTTTCGGAGTGGAGATTTGTTACCAACTAAATGATAACAATAAACCAACGGCTGTTGACTTTACGTAAATTATGTATATTACTCCGTCTGGGTGTAAAAATAACACATTATGAGCCAAATTTATCACTGGCACACAGATGGAGGATGGAGCATGTCGAAGGCTTAGAGCAACCAGAGCTGTGTAAAAAACACCAAAGGCAGAGGAGAATAAGTTCATTTTGAATAAAAACTTATACTTGAATAGTCAGGACTTAAAAAGGAGGCAAAAACCCAAAATCAAATAGTCAGCCACAAAGAATTGCGTAATTGTCACTATCACGTACTTGAATCCAGCCTTGTTGGATTTGCTCCCTTAACACGTAGAAAGACATGCTGCTGCATGAGGTTTGTGTAGCACTTTCAGGAGTCATCGGAGTCATCGATTGCATAGTGGTTAGGGTAGACATATGCTGCACATCACGTCCCTATCAAAACCCAATTGAAAATTTCATTTCCGGGGCAGGGATACAAATAATTCGTTTAATAAATCAGAAGTGAAAAACCTCAAAACCACTTGCCAGTAGCGATCACTCTGTACTTTGAAAGGACATAGTGCTGAATTGGGTGGGGGATTTTTTTTGTATCGTTTTATGACACACATTTTTTACTTAAGATATTTTATGGTTCAAAACTTTATTAGGTTTATTTGTTTAAGAAAGATAACCAAGGAGGGATTGAAAAGGTCGTCGTATGTCAAAGTCAAGAAAATGAAAACGAATAAAAAAAATGGTAGTAGCGTTGCTTTTATTACCTTTTATATTACAAATTAAAAATGGATTCATGCATAAAAACTGCTGCTACTCGTATATGCGGGTCACATAAATTTCTTAAGGGGCAGGAATGAAATTACAAAGTCTGGGGGTTGATGGTTATTCACGCTGGGGATCTGATTTTCGGCAGGGAAACAGAAGAAAAGGCCGATCGTAAACTTTTGGATGTGCTGGCCGCAGCCTTAACAGCCCTAGGTCCAGAAGGTCAATCAAAATATTTAAACATTTCAGCTTCGAGAGAAACGACACTTCCTGAGGCCAGTTTCCAAAAAGGATGTACGGATTCAAATAAAATACAGCGACGGGTTCGAGTGTTAATATTTTATTTCGGCTTTCAGTAATAAAAGTCGCTGGTCTAATTGACCAGTTGAGGATCATAACGGCAGATACCTGTTTCTTGAATAATCTCCCAACTATTTCAACTCATTACAGCATGGATATCGAAGCATCTAAAACCTTAATAATTGATAGGCGCCAACGTTTTTTGATGCCGTGACATCTTCAACCATGGCCTCTCAAACACAATGTTAAAAATTCGGAACTCAAAATATACTAAACGAAGTCCTAATAGGATTATTTATTATGTTGAAATTGTGGCAGCCGAGTGGGCTGAGGCACATGTCTGCGGATTTTCTCCTCTGTAGGTTTGGGTTTGAATCCTGCACAGGACACAGCGATTTATCTTGGTACCAGTGGTTGAAGCAATTCTAATGAAGAGCCACTGGGATGTTGCACAGTAAAATTTCATTTCAAAAATTGTGGCTTACTTACAACATTTGTCAGGATAAAAATTCCCATAATTTCCCTCCTCACTGGGAATCTTATTGTGGATTTATCAGATTAGGCTTGGAAGAGCACGAACTATGCTCAATAGATCACGATCTGATCTGGAGTTTATCTCAATTTAGCCTAAAATGCTATCCAGCTATTACGTATTATAAAACAGAGAGAGGCTACTCGATATGTGTCTTTATGGAACAGGCAGCTGGATAAATTAAAAGGAAACACAAAGAAGCCCTTCAATAGAACTAAGCATACAGGCGAATGGTCATGTTACAAATAAGCTCTAAGAAAATATAATAAGAGACTAAGAAGATCTAAAAGAAGGACTTGGAGGAACTTTAGTGAAGGTATAGAGAACCTGCCTACGTTAACCCCTCAAAAAGTGCTGGAAGATATCACACCTACAAAAAGCTGACGGCAGCTTGACTAGCAGCAGGAAAAAAACATTAAAGCTCTTTTTGGAGGCC